>MCFH01000036.1:0-172500 GCA_002104945.1 Piromyces finnis
ATTATTTATATTATATTATATTATATTTATTATATTATATTATATTATATTATATTATATTATATTATATTATATTATATTATATTATATTATATTATATTTATTATATTATATTATATTATATTATATTATATTATATTATATTATATTATATTATATTATATTATATTATATTATATTATATTATATTATATTATATTATATTATATTATATTATATTATATTATATTATATTATATTATATTATATTATATTATATTATATTATATTATATATATTATATTATATTATATTATATTATATTATATTATATTATATTATATTATATTATATTATATTATATTATATTATATTATATTATATTATATTATATTATATTATATTATATTATATTATATTATATTATATTATAATTATATTATATTATATTATATTATATTATATTATATATATTATATTATATTATATTAATTATATTATATTATATTATATTATATTATATTATATTATATTATATTATATTATATTATATTATATTATATTATATATATTATATTATATTATATTATATTATATTATATTATATTATATTATATTATATTATATTATATTATATTATATTATATTATATTATATTATATTATATTATATATTATATTATATTATATTATATTATATTATATTATATTATATTATATTATATTATATTATATTATATTATATTATATTATATTATATTATATTATATTATATTATATTATATTATATTATATTATATTATATTATATTATATATTATATTATATTATATTATATTATATAATATTATATTATATTATATTATATTATATTATATTATATTATATTTATTATATTATATTATATTATATTATATTATATTATATTATATATTATATTATATTATATTATATTATATTATATTTATTATTTATATTATATTATATTATATTATATTATATTATATTATATTATATTATATATATTATATTATATTATATTATAAAAAATCATAAGATAAACTTAATAAAATAATAATTTATATTTTTATTAAAATTTTTTAATTTATAATATTTAAAGTTTAGTAATTATTAGGAATTATATAAATTTAACTTTATTTTAAATATTTTTAATAAATTGATAAAAATAATATTTTTAAATAACACATAAAATTTATGAATTTTTAATTTTTTTAAGATTAAATATATTTTTATTATTTACTAATAATAATTTAACATTTTTTAAATTATAAAAGAAATTATAATATTTTACAAAATTTAAAATTTGAATAAAGTTTTTTATTAAATAATAAATATCCTCTTAAAATGAAACACTAAATTATTAAATATATATTAAAAGAAAATATTTTAATATATATTTAATATTGTAATAACCAATAAATTTACATCTCAATTGTTTAAATAAAAAAGGTTAATAATAAATTTAAATTGTAAAAAATAATTTATTTTAATTAATTATAAAAATTTCTATTTATAAAATATTATATTATAATTTATTTTAATATTTATTTTTAATTCTCGAAAGAATTAAAATTAAATTTTAATATTCATAAATATAATAAATATAATAAAGCAATAATCATAACATATTAAAATAAATTGAAAATAATTATTAATTTAAAAATAATTTATATACAAATACAATTAATTATATATAATTATAATTAAATATTATGATTTTATCTTTATATTGAAATTTTGTATAAAAGAAATAAATTTTCTTTTAAAAAAAAATCATTATTATTTAATAATAATATTAATTTAAGTTTAATTTAAGTTTAATTTTTTTTTTAAAAAAAAATGAACAGCTTTCAATTTTTAGTCGCTGTTACCGCCTCACTTGGTGGTCTTCTTTTTGGTTATGAAGTTGGTGTTATGAATGTTGTTCTTGTTATGGACTCATTCCGTATTTTCTTCAGATTCCACGAATGGAAGGGAAAAGCTATTGATGAAGTTGGTGAATCTACTGATGATGCCTCAAAGGCTATGTACCGTGATTTAGAAGAAAAAGGTAATAAGGCTTTCCTTGAAGGTGTTATTACTTCTAGTTTCGTTCTTGGTGCTCTTTGTGGTGCTCTTATGGCTACTTACCTTGGTGAAAAGTTTGGTCGTCAAAGAACCATTATGGTTGGTGCTTGTATCTTCACCTGTGGTGCTATTATTCAAGGTTCTTCTATCCGTTCCTCTGTTATGATTGCCATTGGTCGTCTTATCACTGGTCTTTCTATTGGTTGTAATGGTGTACTTTGCCCAACCTACATTTCAGAAGTTGCTCCATCTAACCTTAGAGGTACTCTTTCTTCTTGTTATCAACTTATGACTACTTTTGGTATTATTGTTGCTTCTCTTATCAATGCTCTTATCTGGTACAAGACTAACCGTAAGCCAGAAGGTTTACTTTCTTTCACTAGAAAGGGTGATGAAGAAATCTCTAACCTTGAATGGAGATTAGCTCTTTTATTACAAGTTGTTCCAGGTCTTGGTCTTGCTACTCTTATGTGCTTCGTTCCAAAGTCCCCAAGATGGTTATGTTCTAAGGATCGTGATGAAGAAGCTGTTGAAATTCTTGCTAAGCTTAATGCCGCCTCTACTTCTGATGCTGTTGTTCAAGAAGAACTTAAGGCTATTCAAGAAGATGTTGCTGCTACTCGTGCTGCTGGTTCCTCTTCATTCGGTGAACTTTTCAGTTCCGTCATTCGTCGTCGTACTTTCATTACTTTCTTAATGCAACTTTTCCAACAATGGACTGGTATTAACGTTATTATGTACTACCAAAGTCAAATTTACTCTGAAATGGGTTTCAACAAGGTTATGTCTACTGTTGTATTACCAAACGTCAACAACCTCGTTAACTTTGTTTCCACCTTCCCAGGTATGTGGGGTATTGAAAGATTAGGTCGTAAGACTCTTTTAGTTATTGGTTCTCTTATGATGATGGTCTTCCATCTTTCTACTTGGGCTTGCTCTAAGTTAACTGGTGGTAAGAAGGATGCTAATGGTAAGTTCATTGAACAACCAATCAAGGGATGGCAATACGCTGCTGTTGCTTCCGTTTTCTTATTCGTATTCTCATTCGCTTGGACTTGGGGTCCAGTTCCATGGGTTTACCAAGCTGAAGTTTTCCCACTTCGTGTCAGAGTTAAGGGTTCTGCTGTTGGTACTGTCTCTAACTTCTTAAACAATTGGATTATTGGTTTTGTTGGTCCATTCCTCATGAAGAAATGGTCTACTAACACTTTCATTCTTTTTGCTGCTGCCAGTTTCCTCGCTTGGATTTACTCTCAATTCTACGTTATTGAATGTAAGGGTCTTACTCTTGAAGAAATGGATGCCAAGATGGCTGGTAAGGCTTAAACGCACTATTGAATGAAATCGTAAAATAAAAAGTTTATTATTGTTAATATTCCAATAATAAGCGACAATCCTTAATTGAAAGTTTTTTTTTTTTAATGATTGCAAGTCCTCATTGTATGAGGATAATAATAAATAAGAAAATTAAAATAAAAAAATTGTAATAGTAATAATAGGATAAGAAAATAGAACTTAATAAATTATAGAAAATAATAAATAATTTCTACATAAATTAAAAAGAAAAAACCTAAATATAAATTAATGTAAAGCTTAATTTTAATTGGTTTAATTAAAAAATAATAAATTTGTAAAATAAAAATAAATAGATAAACCTTTATTATTTAAGGGATTTATATAAAAGGTTATTTATTGTTGAAAGATTTGTAGTTGTTAAAGAAAATGGTAGTCATTCTTTTTTTTTTTCCTTCTCCTTTTTTATTTTTATTTAAATTGTATTGTTAAAGCGATGATATTATTCCCCTTTAATATCGTATTGTTATGTGTTGAAAATTTAATGCCTTTTCAACTTATGTACTTGCTGGAACATCAATGGCTGGAACCCTGAGAAAAAGGACGGTGTTTTATACTTCATCTCTGTTTTCAAACCTGTATGTGTCTTCCTTCAAGAATTAGGTAACAGCCAATTCCTCTGTGGTAATGCAATTTCCTCCCCATGCCTACTGAACTATAAACCAGTACACAGACGTGCTAATCCTAAAGTTCCAGGTATGGGAGGACTTTATATTGGTGTTCATAACTCTTGTTCCTTTACTCCTGAACCTCTTCTATATAAGTACATCATTTCACTTATCTTGGAATCCCATTCGACGAAGATCTTTCTTTGACTCCTATTCTGTCTAATATGTACAAAAAAGTTCAGACATCTTTATTCTCTTTTAAGAACTTCCTCACCAACAATTGTGTTCCTATTGGGTTAAAAAATATAGTGATTCATTCTTATATTTTAAGCAAAGTCTCTTATTACGCTCCTTTGCTTGATTCCAACAAAAATAGAACTAGAAGAGTCCAATCTCTTATCAATACTGCTGTTTTATGGAGTGTCAATAGCTTTCACAATAAAAGTTTTAATAACAAAGATTTTGTTTTTGAACGAAATTCATTTATTAGTCTGTATGCTCTTACAAGAGATATGAAGATTCCTACCCTTTCAAGTATTTGTGCTGCGCAACAAGTGAAATGCTTTATTAAATGGAGAAAATCAAATTGTATTATTAAAGATCTTGTCCGATCTATTCCTCCCATGTCTCATTACTCTTGGGCCAAAGAATCTTGTTCACTACATAAAAAGCTTATGAAAATAAATATTAAAAGTACTAAAAATATTAGAGAATATTATTGGAATAATAGTAGCCTAAATAATGGAAGTAAAGCCCTCAGATATACTAACAACAAATTCCTTAATTCAAATCGCCTAATGCATATCGGTCTCAACAAACCTCACTTAAATTTAGGAATTACCTGGATTATTCGTATTCGATGCGGTTATGAAAATACTACCCGAATTGCTATTGCCAGTAATAGAGTTACTCCTGACTGCCCTCGTGTCTGTCCATGTTGCGGATATGACGAACAATCTTTTTATCATTGGATATTAGAATGTTCTGCATTCTCTGAATACAGAGCTTCTTCACTTAGCTTTCTTGACGATCTTTTTACCCTTTTTTACAATAAATATAAGAATCAATTCATCACTTACTTACTCCCCGAAACGGAAGTAAGAAAAACAATTTATAACTATATTTTTACGTTCCTTCTTGGTGGAACTTTAGCTTATGATGAGCTACAAATCGATAAGGCGGAACAAAGACATTTGAATGAACAGCTTTACAGTTCATCGGGTCTCATGTTCCATATGTAGAGGGTCTCGCGGCTTTTCTTACTAAAACAATCCCTATCATTAGTAGCTCTATGAAGCTACTTTTTGATAGGTTTAGTAAGACACCTAACGTAATCAAGAGCGCCGACGTCGTACCGATATGGCAAAGGAACATTCCCAATGTTCCGTACACAGGGTTCAATGTTAGTATTTCCTCAAATTCGAATGAAAACATTATGAACTCATGGGAGAGTTTAGTAGACACCACACTATCATACCTGATGTTACTTTTTTTTTTTTATTTCATTTAATTTATTAGGTAGGGACCAATCCCACACAGTACAAATTGCAGAGTTCATTGAACTTTTATGCAACTTAAATAATTATTTTATATTATTTTATATTTATATTTTTATTTATATATATTTTATTATTTTTATTTATTATTTATTATATCAATATGTATTATCACCTAATATTATGTAATATCACTAATTAAATAAATAAATTAATAAAAGATGTGTATTCTCTTCCTAGTCAAAAAAAAAAAAAAAAAAAAATATTTGTTTTTCAAAAAAAAAATAAGATTTATTCATTTATTTTCTGGATTAATAATAATAAAAAAAAGATTATAAAGATATTTTAAAACAAATAAGCAAACAAATACTATTTAATAATAATGTATAAAGGATAATAATATAATATAATATAATATAATAATACTTTTTAATAATAATAAACTTTTTATAATTTTAAAAAATTTAAAACTTTTTTTTTTTTATAAATAAAACTTTAAAATATATTTAAATTCATTTTTATTCTTATTGGAAAACTTTAAAAAATAGTTTTACTTTTTTTTTTTTTTTTAATTAAAATAACGTTTGGTCCTCTTTTTTTTTTAAAGTATAAATAAACCGCAAAAAAGATAATTAAAAAATGTACAATGAAAAAATAAAAATTTTAATTAAATTTGTTTTAAATATTCTTTTTTTTTTTTTATTTTTATTTTTTTTTTTACAATAAAAAGGCATTGTTATTATTATAACTAGAAATCATTTATTATATTTTGATTCCTATTTATAATCATTTCAAGTATAGATTAATCACTATTTTTTTTTTTAACTTTATTAAAATAATATATAAATACACTAGTATTTTATTAATTAATTAATTAATTAATAATAATAATAATAATAATAATAATAATAATAATAATAATAATAATAATAATAATAATAATAATAATAATAATAATAATAATAATAATAATAATAATAATAATAGTAGTAGTAGTAGTAGTAGTAGTAGTAACAGTAATAATAATAATAATAATAGTAATAAAACACTTTTTTTTATTAATAATACTAATTCGTCTCCATTAAAGGTAAAAAAAAAAAAAAAAAGAATGAAAAATATTTTAATTATTACTATTTATTATTTATTTACATAAGGATTATTCCCTTATTAGTGAGTAACACAATGAAAAAACGTGGGCAATAGAATAATTATTTTTAAATTAAATATATTAAATTTTGTATTTTTTTGTAGTTATTATTTAATGAATTATATACATTTATATACTTTAATACTACTAAAAACTAATAAGGCTAATAATATTGTTAATAGTATTTATTATTATATACCTATTACTGTATTGTATTTAATTATTATTAAAATAAATATTATAAAAAACTCTTTTTTTTTTAAAAAATAATATAATATAATAATAAAAGTCTTTTTTAATGTAACATAAAATTTTATTTTTCATCTATTATTAATTAAAGCGGAAGATACCACACCATTAAATCATCCTAAATAATATAAATATTTATAATAATAGAAATTAAAATTTAATAAAAATTAAAGTTTTTTTATTTTTAAGTGTTAATTAATGCTGGGTAAAAAATAATATTTATATTATTTATATTATAATAATAAAATGAGTTTTTTTTTTATTTTTAATTTTGGGTTTAGGAAAACAGTTTCATTTTGTAAAAAAAAATGTATATAAAAGAATAAAAATATTCTTTTATTTTATAATTTATTATTATTATTATTTTTATTTAATTGTAATATAAAATATATCAATATGCAAAATATTATATCCATTGAAAAGTAATAATATATATAATAAATAATAAACTTTTTAAAAAGAATAAATAATAATTTTTTAAAAATTATTAATTTTATATTTTTCTACCTATAGTCAATCTCTTGATTTTTATCTTATAAAACAAAATAAATTTAAAAATCTTGTAAAAAATGTTCAACATGCATTGAAAACTAAAATTTATAAAAAGGAAGGTTTTTCCTTAGAAGATTATGTTAAAATGAAATGGAATATATCAAAGTAAGTCCTTTTTTTAAATAATAATTTCAAAAAAAAAAAAAAAAAAAAAAAAAAAAAAAAAAAAAAGAAAATACTATTAAATTCTTTTTTTTAATATAATTAATAAAAAAAATTTTTTTTATATTATTAATAATATTAATATAAATAATATAATCTAACTATTATTATATTCCCTTAAAAAAATAATATATCCAATAAATTAGAGCTCGTAAGTATTATAGCAAATTAACAATAATAATATGATTTTAATAATAAAAATAATAAGAGAAAACTGTTTACTTTAATAATAAACATAATAATAATTAGAATAATAATAATAATTAGAATAATAATAATAAACATAATAATAATAATAATAATAATAATAATAATAATAATAATAATAATAATAATAATAATAATAATAATAATAATAATAAAATAATAATAATAATAATAATAATAATAATAATAATAATAATAATAATAATAATAATAATATAATAATAATAATAATAATAATAATAATAATAATAATAATAATAATAATAATAATAATAATAATAATAAAATAATAATAATAATAATAATAATAATAATATAATAATAATAATAATAATAATAATAATAATAATAATAATAATAATAATAATAATAATAATAATAATAATAATAATAATAATAATAATAATAATAATAATAGTAACAGTTACTATTATAATAATAAAAGATTGTTTTACTAATAGAATAATAATAATATATATTAAACAATATATATACATTTTATAGAAGCTTATCGTTTTATGATTTCTGCTAAAGTTATTGACCAACTTAAGGAATTTCAAATACAACCAAGTAAGTAAAAAAACAAAAAAAAATTAAAAATTTTAAATTTCGTAATTTTGTCAATATTATTATTTTTTTAAAAAAAAAATAATTAATTTAAAATTTCATATTCATCCTATTATCCTTAATTTAAATTCAAAGGTTATGAAAGATTATGTAGATCATTATCTACTTATGCTAAAACACCCGAACAAATGAAATTATTATGGAGTACTATTCTTAAGAAAACACATAATAGACCTGAATCTATTAATAGTTTTTATGTAGGAAAGGTTTGGAAAGAACTTTGTAAAGATCAAAGATATAGACATATTTGTCATTATGAAGATGAAATCATGTCAAAGATCGAAGAATCTTTTAATAATTACACTAAATGTAAAAAACTTAGACAAATTAATGAAAAAAATATTCCATTGACTATATCTATACCATCTTCATCAATTCCTTATGAATATCAGCAGCACCATCATCCGGCTTATAATAGTCCAGTGTTAAGTGATATGGAAAATGAAATATATAATTATAATGATAGCGTTGTTCCTGTTGCCATTAATACTCATTGTGTTCCATTAACTCAATCCTCTTCCTCAATTTCTTATGAATATCATCATCATAATCCGGCAGTTTATAATAGCCCAGTTTTGAGTGATAAAGAAAATGATATTTATAATGGTAATGGTAGTAGCGGTCTTTCCATTATCACAAATAAAAATTTAGATCCTATTGTAACTTATACAACAATTCCTAATGAACCATTGTTAATTAATAGTCCAATTGTTATTAGTCCAGCAGAAAAAACGGAAATAACTACCTACCCTGTACTTAATGAATTGAAAACTACTACAAATTATTACATTCCAACTACCACCACCCCGACAACCTTTCAAAATGTATATTATAGTAATAATGTTAGTCATCCTATCATAAATAATGCTAGTAATTTTTATTATGTTAATAATTAATCAATATAATATATATGCTATACTATATTATACTATACTATAGTTTATATATTATCATCAACTACTTCATGATTATTATAATAATTATGAATTATGAAGCTTTTTAATTAAATAGATATAAAATAATTCAATTTTATTACAAAAATACTATATATTTTATGTAATAATGGTAATAACGATCATAATAAACTATCTTTTATTTTACATTTAGAATTAATACCTATATAGAGAAGTTTTAAATTATTGTTCTAATAACATATTTCTGTCCTTGTTAAATATGTAATTAAAAATAATATTTTATATTCTTTTATATATTATTATATATAAATAGTAATTTTTTTTTAAACTTTTGTTTTAAATAAATAAAAGTAAAAGGTATTAATATATATATATAAAATGTAAAATATATATATATATGATATATCTTTTTTTATTATTGTGGAAAAGGCTATTTTTTTTAAAAAAATATTAATTTATAATGCTTTTTGTCTGACTTTAAATAAAAGAAAATGGATAATAAATAAAAAATTTCATCATTTAGTATTACTTGATTTAGAAAACATGTATATTATGTTAAACAATTTATTCCTTTTTTCATAATAAATATAAAAATCAATTTATCACTTACTTTCTGACGTGGAAGTAAGAAAAATAGTTTATAACTTTATTTTAACGTTCCTTCTTGGTGGAATTTTAGCTTATAATGAGCTACAAATCGATAAGTTGGAGCAAAGATATTTGAATGAACAGCTTTTC
The DNA here is from genome assembly GCA_002104945.1 of Piromyces finnis. NCBI lineage: Eukaryota > Fungi > Neocallimastigomycota > Neocallimastigomycetes > Neocallimastigales > Neocallimastigaceae > Piromyces > Piromyces finnis. Next base: position 10,119 of record MCFH01000036.1, read on the forward strand.
AGTTCAGCTCATGCTCCATATGTAGAGGGTCTCGCGGCTTTTCGTACTAAAACAATCCCTATTATCAGTAGCTCAATGAAACTACTTTTTGATGGGTTTAGTAAGACACCTAACGTAATCAAGAGTGCTGACGTCGTACCGATATGGTAAAGGAACATTCCTAATATTCGGTACACAGGGTTTAATGTTAGTATTTTCTTTAATGAAAACATTACGAGCTCATAAAAGAGTTTACTGGACACCATCCAATCCTACCTGATGTTACTTTTCTTTTTTATTTCATTTAATTTATTAAGTAGGAATCAATCGCCTTGAGCTTTTATAAAACTTATTTTATATATATATATATATTATTATTATTATTTTATTATTATTATTTTTAATAACTAGCAAATTAATTTGTACTGTACTATCAGTTAATAATGTAAATTCACAAATTAAATAAAGAAATAGTGTATTCTCTTCCTAATCTAATAAAAAAAAAAAAAAAAAAAAAAAACACCATTTAATATCAACTAAAACTTAAAAATTATGAGACATTTTCTTTTTATTTTTATAATTCAATTGGCTGAAAACACTTTACTAAATAAAATACTTTATTTTTACTTTTTTAAATGACTTTATTTATAATTATTTTTCTTTAATAGATATTAATATTTAATATTTTTTTTACATAATTACATTTTACATACATATATATATTCAATCAATATTTATATATACGTATATGCATTTTTAAATTTCTTATTTTTTTAATCCTTTTTTAATATTTACGTATTAAAATAGTTACTTTTTATTAATAAGTAATTCTTCTTTAACCTTTAATTCACATTTTAATTTAAAGGTAGTGTAATAAACCAAGAGAAATACCAATGAAGGCTGCTCCTAATCTAACAGTAGTAGATTTAGCATCACTAGATTGAGCATGTGCTTTAACACATTCATTCTTCTTTAATTCTTCAGACATTGATTTTAATTCTGCATTAGCAGAATTCATATTTTTGCCAAATTCTTCACTTGTTGCAACTTCGGTTATATGGTCATAATACTTTGTATATGTATCAATGAAAGCAACTGCACTATCAGTACATTTTCTAGATGCACAACTTTCTTTAACTAAATTACTTTTTTCTCGTACTTTCCAAAAGTAGAACCAACAGCTAATAAAGCAAATAAAGAAACAGTTGAAAATTTCATCTTGATCGTTTTTACAAATAATAATAATATTTTTTTTTTAAATTTAAAACTTGTTTATTTTTTAAATTTGTTAATTGTTTTTGTTTTAGTTTTTGTTTTTTAGGATTTAAATTTGCGAATATTTCTTTCCTATTTATACTTTTTTTCAAAATTTACAAAATTTACAATGAATATAATTGATAAAGTTAAATAATAAATGTTTTACTTCCTTGAAATTTTATTATTTTCTTATTTATTTATTTTGATTATCACTTTACAACAATAGCCTTTTACATTCTAAATTTTCTAAGAACCTTCATTTAATATACGCTTTGACTATGATTTGATTATGAACTTTTCCTCTAATTAATTAAATTAATCAGCCTTTTATCTTATTCGTCAAATAATATATTTGTTAAATTAAGTTAAAAGCCTTTTTTCAATTAAAGTATCATTATTATCAGGGGTTTGGCGAATAGGTTGAATTATTTTATTATTAAATAAGGTTTGATAAAAATTTAGAAAAGACAATAATAGAAATTTATTTAAAAATTTTACACAAGACTCTTTTATTAATAATTTAAGTTTAAAATTATATTTGATCTTTTATTAACATTGAAAAGTGGACTTTTTATAAGTCAGAATAATAAAAAGGTTTTTATAGAATTTGAAAATAATTCTCAATTGAAGCTTAACTAATTATTTTTTCTTTAACTATTTATACTAAAGCTTCAATTGAGGCTTTACAATTATTTTAATTTTTTATTAATAATAATTACTAATAATTACTAATTAAATAAAAATAATTAATAATAAAGATTATAAAATTAATATTACTTCGAGAAGGTGTTATAATTCTTTTACTAAACTAAACTATTTATTCTTCTAAATTTTTCTATTTATTACTAATAACTAATTTATTAATAATTAAGATTCTTCTACAAAAATTATTTTATTATTTAATATTAATTAAAGTTAATTATAACAAAAGAATTTTCTTAACGTAATGTAACGTATTGATACATTATATTAAATTGGATTCTTCTTTCATTTGCTATTTAATTTAGAAAATAAATTAAAAAAAAAAAAATGTTTGTACAAAAATGTACATTGTATATAAAATTGTATTACATAATGTAACTAAAATGTAATTATAATTACATTTTAGTTTTAATATAACAATAATATAAAAACTAAAAAGGAATATTAATGATAGTCAGGTCATTCGCCTTTTGTTTTGGCTTTTTGATTCAACACTTTTTGCAAACAAAGAAAAAAAAAAGTTAATAAAAAGATAAAATATTAAATAGGATATTCCACAGCATTTCAAGGTTTCAATAAGAAAAATTTCTGTATAAATAAATTTAATATTGATAAAAGTAAAAAAAAGAAACTAATAATAAAAGCTACTTATCCTTAACTATTGTTTATTGAGGATAAGTACAAAAAATAAACCAAAAGTATTTTTTTATAAAATTGATTATATTTAATATTATAGATTTTGGTTTAATATTGTAAACAAAAACTATATATTATATGTTAAATATTATATTTATATTTATTAGTAGCTAGAAAGCTAATCTCAGTTTATAAAAAGTGAGTATTGTATAACAATATAGCAATTAGCACTTAAAATGTTACTCTGGCCATGAATTATTGCCATATTTCAAAAAAAAATATTCCCCTTTCAAAGTAATTATATAACAAGCTCTAAATGAATGTAAATATGTTTGAATAGACATTCTTGGTCCTTTGATTAATATTTTAAATATTTTGGAACATTGACCATTATTAGCCAATAACTTTAGATAAAGTTTTGGTTAGAAATTTTAAAATAAATCTCTGTTTAATTAGATACTTTAAAATATCGACATTTCTTTTTAACACTATTTTGTTAAAAAAAAAAAAGTAATAATATATTCAGTATATTCTAGTCTGTTTTAAATATAAAAATAATAAAGTATTATTATTTTAGAATAATAATAAATTTATTTATTTAAATTTAAAATAAAACTAGAAACAATAAATAATATCAAGAGAAAAGATTATGATATAGATGAATTTATTAAAAGGATTAAAATCTACCGTAAGCTCATAGATTGCATCCATAAAAGATGTAATGAATTTAGGAAACAAGAATATCTTCATTGGATTAAAACAGGATGTGAATGTATGAAGAGTTATAATCCTGAGAAGGCTTGGAAATGGATAAAGAAAAATGCAAAAATTGGAAAAGATTCTTTCTTTATTGCTCAACCAATTAAAAATAAAAATGGAGAATTAGTTGTTGCTATGGAAGAACAACTAGAAGTGTAGCATAATCATTTCGAAAACCTTGCATCAGATCCAAGTAGGGTAAGTCTTGATTTGGAGCATTGGTATGAAGAACCAACGAATAAACGTTTTTCACTCCCTATGCTTGATGAATGGGATATCAACCAAAATATTAGTATTGATGAAGTCAAGTCAGCTATCCTCTCTACTCCAAATTATAAAGCATCAGGTCCGGATGGTATTCCAATTGAATTTTACAAAGCATTAATTCCATCAAGTAATGATTCTAATAATGCTACAGGTAATAATTCTTCTGGTAGAGTTGCAAAAGCTGCTAAATTTGTTGATCCAGCTTGTCCTAACTACTATCCATGTTGCAAGTGTGGTGTTCAAAGTATTAAGCATTGGTTATTAGATTATCCAACATTTAGAGATATCCGTATTAAACATTATGATTCCATAGTCCAGCTATTAAATTTTTTCAGTCAACGTAATTCTAACAGTCCTATCAATAATAATGAAAATGTTAATATCAGTAGAGATGGTAATAATATTAATAATAATAGTAACAATAGTTTTATATTCACTTTGTGTAACATTTTTATTCTGTTTTTTTTTTAAAAAAAAAAGTTTTGTTTTTAATTTATTTATATTAATTTTTTTTAATTTAATTTGATTAAAGTTTTATTTGTAGTTGTGGTAGGATGGTGCACAAAAAAAAAAAAAAAAAAAAAAAAAAAAACACAAAAACAGGTCATTTTGTTTATATAAAAAAGCTCTAGTAATGTTATTGTTATAGGATATGTAAAAAAGTATTATAATTTATATATATAACAAATAATAAGAACTAATTTATTATTTTTGCAGGTATTAAAAAAGATTTATATAATTTTTAAATTTATTTTTTTTAATAACTCTATAGTAAATAATAAATAATTATATATATAGTTTTAAAAAGGTTTTAAAGTCAAAAGGTTTCCTTATAGGAAATCCTTTTTCTAAAGAATGTTATTTTTATAAAAATTTAAATCATAAAATAAAGAGAAAATCAAATAATTCAAAATATTTTCATTAGATAATTTTAGATATAACAGGAAAAGAGCTAGTATTGATTTAAATAATCTTATGGCCATTCTTGTAAAAGAGCTTTTCTTTTTAAATTTAAAGGAATTAATCATTAAAAAAAAGGTAAATGATATTCAAATTATAAAAAAATTTTTATATTATTTATGATCGAATAGTGGATATTTCCTTTTGAATAATTAAAAAAAAAAAAAGATTTATTCTATAAATTAATATTATCTGTGAAAATAAAATACATTCCAAAAATAATATTTTATGTATTTTTTATGTATTTGTATTTTATAAAATTATAAATTAATATTGTACTACATTTTTTGTTCTTTGGTTATTTTAAAAATAAAAGATTTAAGAAAGTTACAATATTTATATATAAAAAAATAAATATAAATAAATAAAAGATTATAAAAAAACCCAAATAATTTTATAAATAAATTTAAGTGTAAATTAAATTTATCCTTGACATTATCAGATAATTTTATATTCTAATCCAATTTATTTTCTTTAAGAAAGAAACAAAGTAATTGACCATTGTTAATGTTTTCTATATTGAAATTATTCATTAAATTGTTCGATATACTTTGAATTTTATTATTATGTATATTTAATGATTCTAAAATAATTTAATTACTTATTTCTTTTTGATAGACCATTCAATTCAACAGGTTATTTGTGATATACAATTTTTTTAGAAAAAACAAAATTTCCAATTTCGTTTAGTAATATTTTTATTTGAGTATTATGAATACTTAAATAAGCCTAGTTCAACCAAATTTCTTATTTTTCTTTAGTATATTTCCAATTTGATTTATATCAATAATCAAACTTTGTAAATTCAATTAAATTTTCTATTTCTTTTGGATCTTTTTTTATTTGAAAAGATATGCAAATAGATAATGAATTTAATTTAAGTTTCTTTTTTCTTTTGGTAATTGAGTTAATTGGTTTCAAATATTTTAAATTTCTTAAATTTCTCATTATTTTCATCTCTTCTAAGATTTAATTTAGTTTAAATTCAAATTCTGTTAAATTTTCTGAAGCAAAATTTCTTCTGAAAATACCTCTAACCAATAACGATTTCAATTTTAATACTTTTATTTTATTTCTTTTTTTTATTTTTTACATTTCTTAGTACTAAATTATTTTAAAACATTTCAACTTCAAAAAATAAAAAATAAAATAAAAATAAAAAAAATTATTGTATCAGGTATTAATATTAATATTAAAAAATTATAAATAATAATGTAAAAATACAATAATTCTATAAATTAAAAAAAACTTTTTTGTTTCATTTTGATATATCAAAATTAAAGAAAAAGCATTTAATAATTATTATTATTATTTTGAAATAAATTTTACATATATATCTATATGTATATATATCTATATTTATATATTTACAAAAGGTTTTTATCTATATATAGAAAACTACAAGATGAATATATATATATATTCTTGGATAGTTTATTTTTTTTTTATATTTATTAATAGTGTATTTTATTATTTCTAAATTTATTATTATTATTATTATTAATTTTACTATTTTTACATTAATATGAATTTAGAAATATTAATAATTACATATATATATAGGCAAGGTGTGTATTTTATTTTAGAATTTTTTTTTTTTTTTTTTATTTTTCAAAACTGGATTTATCTTGATATAATGATTCCATTAAACGATACAGTTGTTTCTTATTTTTTGAAGTGAATTTTTGTATATTGTTTGTTCGTAGATTGAAAAATATTTTTTGGGAATTCAAAATCCTTTTTATGTTCTTTTCATTCTTTTCTGAATTTTGTGAAAATGCTACATTGAAATGAATGACTTTTTCAATGGTGTATACTGATGGTATATCATATCCATAGTAATCAATCGTTCTATCTTTATTAAGAATTGGTGCAGTCTTATTTCTAATTTCCCCATAACCAGAAACATATTCTGGATAGTAGGGTTGACTTGTTCCATAGATATTGTAATTGGATATTAAATAAATTGGGTAAAAGGCACTTTTCTTATTATGAACAATCTCATCAATATCTTCATTAAAAAGTTGGCGAGCAGGTTCAAATAAATCACGATAGAATGGATAAGGTGTATCGAAAAGGTAACGATAGGATCTGAAATAACTTTCACCAAAATATTTTTTAATTATATTATAGGTAGCATATAATGGCTTATTTATTTCGCTTAATGATTTCACGTCATCTTTTTCAAGAGGTGAATAGTAGTTATATTTTGGATAGAAGGTATTACTTAAAAAGAAACGTGGATGCGTATATTTTATAAAGAAATGATTATATTTAATATAAATAAAGCGTTCAGTTAATCCTGGAATTTTATCTAAATACATTTCAAATAAGTTCTTTTTGGTTGTGTTTTTGTATTTGCTTGGAAGTAATTGAGATTGAGGAATGATTTGAATGCGTTTGTTGCTTTTATCAACCCATGTAAGATCATTATTACTTTTATCTTTGGTGATAATAAAAATCTTTCCCTTAAACCATGGTAAATACTTTTCTATTGAACGAATTGAAAATTTCAACTGTTCGGTCATCAACATTGTATTCTTTTGATTAATATCAATTTCGTTATTTAATCCATAAACAATAGAAATGTTTGAAACCCACTGCCAATCTTTTTCTAATTCTTGTGAACTATTCGAATAATTTAAGAGGAATTTGACTTCCTCTTCTTCTCTGACACTAACGCTATTCTGAGGTTCAGATAGAGCTTCCTTTTTATTTAAATAATTAATAACAATTTCAAAACTAAGTTTTTTAAGATCTTCCTTTAGCGCTGTACGCTCTTCTTCAGAATCTTTATTGTAGAATTCATCATATTGTTCATTCTTTGATAATTCCTCAATACTATCGAGCAATGGAAGTACTTTTAAATCTAAATCAACATATTCCTTCTTTTCAAATTGAGAAGGCGTTGGATAACGAGTAATCATATACCTTACAAGTTGATATAATGCTTCATCTTTTGTATATTCATCATTAAGATTGTAAACCCGAAGTTGTATATCATTTCTAAATCTTTCAAATCTTTTAGCATTATTATCATAACCGTTATTAATGCTACCAAACTTGACAAAGGTTGCACTAGTTTTTGGAGGAACCATTTCACAGGAATACTTTTTAATAGTTCTTTCTCTATCATTAGGCAATGGTGTTCCCTTAACATTTTTGGCTTTTCCAATACCTCCTATCTTTAATGGAAAATCTTCATGCTTAGTAGCATAATACAAATAGGATTGATACATGTAAAGTAAGTGAGGTTTAAATGGATTTCTAAATCTATCAGAACAAACAGGTTTAATTTCTTCTTTAAATAATTGACGGAAAGGTTCCATTAAATCACGATAAATAACATATGCGGTATGAAGGTAATAACGATATTCGAATTCAGGATCAAAATATTCTCTAATGATTTCACGAGTAAAATATTTTGAAGCTTGAAACATTTGAACAACACTATTTTTCTTTATAATTTCATCGGTTTTTTCTTTTGTTAATTCAACAATGTGACTACGGTAAACTTTAGGATAGTGATTTTTTCTTGTGAAAAAGAAACATGGATGAACGTAATTATTTAAGAACATATCATCATTAAAGTATATAAAATATTCAGTGACACCTGGAATTCTATCTAAAAATAATTCAATAGTATTTGCATCATAAGTTGGGCGATAGTGTTCCTGGATAATATCTTTGTGATAAACTATTTTAATTTTTGAATTAGAAGTGTCTAACCATTTTGGGACTTGATTATCTGTAACAATAAAAATAGTACCATTATGCCATGGCATATATTGTTCTAAAGAACGAAGAGAATAACGTAATTCATCTACATTACGGTCTCTACTATTAAATGAACGATAACCTCCATTGTATTTCGATTTAATATCAGTAAAATTAACATCATCACCATTCACCCAAGTGTAAACAACGGATACACTTTTTGCCCATTCCCATTCTGGTTCTAATTCTTCTCCTTTATAATTTTCAATAATTTCTTTTTCCATATTTCTTTCGATTTCTAATTGTTTTAATTCCGTAATACTATTATCAGCTTTATCATTATTAATATAACTTTTATTGACTGTACTGTTTTTATTCTTATCAATAATTATTTCATTTTTCTCTTCATTATAATTTTCATTATCACTAATGATTTCTTTTACAAGATTATCTTCGCCAATTCCTTCATTTTCATTGGATAATTCGCTAGTTTCATCTAAATGTCCATTTTTTAATTGCTCTTCTAATATATTTATATTTTCGTTTGAGTCGATATTATTTATATTTTTAATTATTTTACCATCTTCAGTTGTAATTACATATTTATTATTTATTGAATTGCTATTTATAAATATACGGCTTAAAATTAAAAAAAGGAAGCCTATTGATATACATGATATTATATATATCTTTACTTTACGTTTTATTAAAAACATTGACTAATATATTTATTAATTGTTTTATATTATTATTTCAAATTGAATATAAATTCTTTTGTGTATTTATTCTTTCAATTTGTTATTATTTATATTTCTATAATTTTGTATAAGTTTTTGCGTATTTATTTTTCTTAATTTGATTTTTTTTTTTTTAACGAAATACTTTCTTTATTCTATTATTTTTGGCATTAATAAATGAAATTCTCTCTATTAATATTATATATTTTCTTTTAATTATTTATTATATATAAGTCATTTAAAATAAATATTCTTGAAATGTTTTAATTTTTTTTTTCTTTCTTTTTTTTTTTTTTAATGTTTTAATTACTATTTTTTGATACCTTTTTTTTTTTATATTATATTCCTTTGTCAATTTTTTTATTTAAAAATTAATTATTATAATTTGATTCAAATAAATTAAATTAATTTATTTTTAATTTATTTATAAATTAAATATTATATTAAATTTTTTGAATGAATTAAACTAACAAACTAACGCATTTCAATAATGTATTAATAATGTATTTGACATTATGATTAATCAATAAAAGTTATTAATTTTATTTAAAAAAAATAATTATCAATGACCAAGCCTTTTTATTTTTTTATCATTTAAATTTTCTAATTAATATATAAACTATTCTCTTTAAAAATATAAATTTATTTTTTTTTAAAAAGAAATGGATTTTTTTTTAAATATTGAAATTGTATTATACAATAAAAAAAAAAAGAGTTAATTATTATTATAAATTAAACTTTTGTTCAACCATAAAAATAAAAACTTTAAATAATAAAAGTCGTAGAATTTTTTGAAATTTGATTGGTCTTCACATGAAATAAAAATTAATTAAAAAATTGAAAAGTTATTAATTTAAAAAAAGGTAGGATAATATAAAATAAAAAAGTAACCTTTTATATCATTATAGAATAATATTTAAATAGAAAAAAAGATAAATAAGAATAAATATTGTGTATATCCTTTAAATACAATCTAAGGTTTAATATGCAAAAACAGTATTAATTAAATTCATATTATTATATATATTAATTTAAAATTTCAAACATGAATAGTTTAATAAATATTATTCAAACAACAAAAAACTTTGAAGAAATAAAGAAATATATTGAAAAAAATAATATTATAATTAAAAATTTAAATAATAAAAACTTTGATATTATTTTATATTTAATCGAATTTTGTTCATCTTATGAAATTATTCATTATTTTATTAACGAATGCTGCTATGATACTTTTAATTATACATGTTATGGACTTGCATTTCGTTCCAATCAAGTACCTCTTTTTACAGCAATAATTAAAAAGAAATTTAAGGTAGCGGACTTACTAATGGAAAAGGGTGCCTCAATTAATTATTGTATTAATAATTTTGATGGTCGACAAATAAGTATATTGGATTATATTTGTTTTGTAAAAGAAGTATTTGAATTTGATATTGAGCAACTTAAATATATAATCTATAATGGGTATAATAAAAGGATAACTTTATCTACTATCGTTAAATTAATTAAATATAAAAAAATAGATTTATTAAATTTTATTTTTAGACACGGTATTTATAATAATGACTATATAATAAAATGGTTAATGATATATAAAAATAAAATACCGTTATCTAATGAACATATTCATGAGGAGATTTATAATAAAAATAGTATATCATCTACTAATAATGAGATATTTAAACTTGAAATATCTAATGATATCATTGATAAAATAGATTTTAATGTTTACCAAGATGTTCTATGCCTAATATTAGAGTATCATTGTATTAAACCGATTTCACCATCAAAAATGAATGCTTTTTTAGAATCAGCAATTTATAATAAAAATTTACCTTTACTAACACAAATATTAAAATCACCTTTTTTTGATATTACCTCTGTTTCAATAGATAATATATTGTATAGGTGTATTCGTATTTTTAATGTTAGATCTATTATAGAACCATTTATTCAAGAATTAAAAAAATATTCTATTAAGGATTATTTACAAAGAAATTCATATGAAAAGATATTAAGAGAAGCATCAAAATTGTGTCTAGTAAATTGTAAAAATAAAAATGTCAAGTTCAGTTCATACAATTTTAAAGATAACTTGAAACTATTAATAGAAATCCTTCTATATGGTTATATACCACCTAATAAAGAACAAATTAAGATGGATTTAACATATATAAAGGAGGAGGACTCAAATTATCTGTCTTTAATAATAAATTCTTTAATTAAAGTAAATGATTTTTTATCACTTCAAAAATTAATGGAAGATCCGTCAATAAAATCAAAAATTAATATTAATCTTATTGATTGTAATAATGAACAGCCGATAGCTACAGCATTTGATTCTGGTTCAATTGAAAATTTTAAATATTTATTAGCGTATGGTGCAAATCCGAATTCTACTTTAAATAATTATGAAACTCGATTTAATGATCTATTATTTTATTCATCACTGACAGAAAAAAAAATTCCTATAATTGCTTGTCTTTTAATGAAATATTCAAAGGAAATTTTTAGTGAGGAGGAAAGAAAAGAAAATATACCAAGTAACCGATATGTTCATTCAATAATTACATCTAATTATAAAATATATTCCTCAGAACTAATTAAAGCAATTTATTTAAAAAATAGTCAAGAGGTTGAAGCACTTCTTAAAATCCCAGAAAATAAAAATGCAAAAGGTTTATGGGGAGGTCCTATTTTTCCTGAAAAATTAGTTAGTTCTATTTGTCCATCTTATAATAAATTAAAAAGAAAATTTACTGCATTAATATACTCTTATCTTATTGGCGATGACAATATTTTTATCCTATTAGCTGAGGGTAGTGATGTCAATGAAAAAGATGATTTTGGAAATACTTTACTTTTTTATGCCATTTTAAAAGAAGATATAATTATGATTAATAGATTGGTAGATTTTGGGGCTGATTTTGAAAACGTTTCAATGATAAAATCATGTAATCACTTAGATTATTATATGGCAATAGAGATAGCAATTTATTCTGGTAATAAAGATATTTTATTAAAATTAATAAATATACCAATAATAAATCTAAATAAAACAAATCACCTTAATAATAGCATTATAGAAATTTTATTGAAAAGTCAATTATTTACTGAAAAAGATAAAATAGAAATCATGGAAAACCTTTTAAAAAGAGGTTGTCGTCGAGATCTTTATAACTCTAATTATTGTTTTCCACTGGTTTTAGCCGTAAACATGAACTCTTTATCAATAGTAAAGCTATTAATCAAATATAATGCAAAAGTTAATTTTGGTGATAACCAACAGTCTCTGTTAGAAATAGCAATACGTAATAGATCATTACCAATGGTTCAATTACTTTTAGACCATGGGGCTAATATAAATATAAAAGTTTATAATGAAAGAAGTTCCTTACTTTGGTATGCTATTAAACAAGGCTGTTTAGCGATAGTTGAATATTTAATGGGAAAAAATATTAGTTTAAGTATAGGTGATGATATAACCTATGAAGATTTAGTGATAATAAATCAACATAAAGATATAGTTGTTTCAAAAGAATTTCAAACAATTCTGAATTATAATATGTATAGAATTACTGGCCATCTTCTTCAACAGATTATTCATCATAATGATATAAATATGTTAAGATTATTGTTACATTGTCAATTAGAAATCAATAAAAAAGATTCAAAAGGTAACTCACTATTAGCTATGGCTGTAATGAAAAGTAATTTAAATATATTTAATTATTTAATTAGACAAGGTGCAGACCTTCATAGTATAAATTTAAAAGGTCAATCTATTTATGATTTAGCAATCATTCACTGTAATACATATTATGGTCGATATATCTATAATAAACTTTATCGATGTATTAATCAGCAATAATTAATTAAAATTATATAAATAAATATTTAAAATTAATCGTACTATTGGTAATTACTATTTTAATTTAATAGATGCTAAAAATTTATTTATTTATTAGATTCTTATAATAAATGAACGAGTAAATTTTTATTTTAATTATTTATTAATTATAGAATTTAATAAGTAAATAAACAACATTATATATATATTTTTCGATAAATTTTCTTTAATAATATCTGTTAATGTAGTTTTTTTTTCTTTTTATTGATTATTAATACTTGATAAAGAATATGTATCGGTTTGACCGGAAGTTTTAATGAAATCAGCAATAATTAAATGAGAATAAAAAGATATACATTTATTAGAAATTTTAGTCGTATAGGCGTTTGGTTTAAAGAAAGAATCTGTTGGATATCCTAAATCTAAACTATGTGTTAATAATCTTTTAGAAAATGGAATTAATAAATCAAGGCTAACTCTTCTATATGAAATTTGGTTAAATTTTTTTACAAGAGCAACTGGAATATCTTGTTGAATATCATTATCAGTAACAAATACATCTTCCATTTCCTCTATTTTTTTTCAATGCATTATACATTTTACATTTTTAATTTATTAAATATAAAAAATATTAAATAAAAATAATTTATAGTTAATATATAATCAATAAAATTAAATTTTTGAATGAATATAAGATATATAAAAAACTTATTAGTGATATCTTTCTGCCAATTTTACCATAATTTTCCTTGTTATCTTGATAAGTTTGACTTTTGTTTTCTAAAGCTTGTTTTATTTGTTTATCAATATCAATATTAGGTTCATATTTAGTATCTGGATAGAAAAAGGCTGGTGAAATTTTTTCATTAAATACTTCTTTTTGATAATATTCCAATTCTTCATTTTCACCAAAACCAGAAAATGATACAATACGAACATCATTAGTACTATCTTTTATTAAAAGTTCTTTTTCATTTTCTATGATATGTGGGAATGGTGATTCAAGGCATCCCATGGCTGAACAATATTTAACCTGAACATCATTACGTAAATGTGCAGTTAAAGTACGATTTGGAAATTGAGCAAGAGCAGCCATAGCTTTCTTGCTACAATGATTAATTAATACATGTTTTGAAATTTTTTCTTCCATATTTTCAATTTCTTGTTCAGTAGAAGTTGGTTTTGGTTTTTTAACTTTTTCATCTTGGAATGTTAATTCTTTACCAACATCACCAACGACTGTATTGGTGAATATGTTTACAACTGTCTTTTCTGAACGCTTTATAAATTTAATGTTTGCTTCACGATTTTTAGTAACAAGAGAACCTAAATGAGGTGAACTAATAGCTATGTATGAACAAGGAATAATATTGGAAATGAATGAATATTTTTTTTGAATATATTGGAAGTAGGTATCGAAAGTTTCATTATCTTTTAAAAATTTAGAATAAAGTTTGTTGATGAGACCACGACTAACATTACCACCAATAGAATGTCCTGAAAAGGTTAAATAAATATTACATTCAACACCTTCGAATTTATTATATTTATCTTCATCCTTTTTTAAATCTTTAATAAACGTTTCTTCAAAATAGTTTATAAATTCATTGTAGGCGTTATCAAACATAATTTCTAAAGAGAAATTACTACTAAAACCAGAATTAGCTTCATTACAATAACAAGCTACAATATTTTTTGTATCTTTATCTTCTTCATTCACAAATAACTTTTTAAATAGATTTTCTGTTTCTACTTTTAAATTTTCATAGTGAGTTTTTCTACCAGCCAAGCAATGGACAAAGTAACAAAAATTAACATTTAATTTCTTCATCATACTTTTCTTTATTTATTATATATTTATTGAATTTAATTTTTCTTTAATTACTATTATATATATCTTTTTACTTTAAATGAATTAAATGGTATTAAATAAATTTTATTAAATTCTATTATTGAAATGCTTTATTTACACAATATTTTTTTTTTTTTTTTATTTTTTTTTTATTGCTACTATTTATTAAAATCTAAACATTTAAATATGTTAATATATCACATGTTAATATTAAAAATTTTTATTAATATATTGTTAAAAATATAAAACATTATTTAGTCCTTTGTTCAAATTGGTAATTGGTAAAAGTGGTTGACTGTAGAATTATATATTTTTTCTTGAAAAAGTTTAACTGCTTACTAACGTAGTTTGAATAGAAATTCATCTCTTTACTTTATCATCATTATTTTTTGTTTTTATTTAATTTTTCAAAAAGAATTACGGTAACCAACCAAATAATTAACATCAATATTGGTTAAATTTTTGGGAATAGAAAAAAAAAAAGGTGAATCATTGCATAAATGAAAAAAAAAAAAAAAAACTTATAAATTAAATGTCAAAAAAAATGAAGCTGAATAATTAATTAATGATAAAACTCAAAAGTGTATATAAATTAAAAAAAAAAAAAATAAAAAACTCTATACTTTATTTTTTGAATGCGAATTTTATTGCCATGAATTCAAGAGAAACTTGTTAAACAAATTAATACAAGAATATAGAAGAAAGGAATTACAATATATGAATGAAATTAACAAATTATTAAAAGATCGTATAAACTTATCAAAATATTGAAACGAAAATCAATGATATTAATATGGAAATTTCTTTAATTAAAGACAAACAATTAAATGATAATATAAAATTATCCAAAAGAATGGATACAAAGATTGATAATTTAAATACGGAACTTGATATTATCAAGGACATAAAATAAATTAAATAACAAAAAGGATGAAATGAAACAATCTTCTGATAGCCCTCAATATACTGATGAATTGAAAAGAATTACCAAATGAGTATTTAATTTACGATATGATTTGTCGCTTGGGGTGCAAAAATTAATACTGTAAAGGAGGTGAAATAATTACAAGAAGTAATAACTAAAGTGACACAACAACTTAGTATAAATTATGTACCAATTAAAATCAAGAAGAGAAAAGTACATGAGAATTAAAAATCTATGAAATTAAATTAAATTAGAAATGAATGAGCACACACACACACACAAAAAAAAAAAAAAAAAAAAAAAAATGAAACATTAATATATTTAAATGGTTTCTTATATAGTAAAGTGCGATGTAGTTTTTTTTTTTTTAATATTTCAATAATGAAATTTTAAATATGAAAAAGGAATTTGATGTAATTAATTAATATTTATCAAAAAGTTTTGATATTACATATGTATTGCATATATTAATTTATTTACATCGAATTTTAAATAGGCTTTAAAAATATTTATATATTTGTCTATATTTGTCTTTATAGATATATCAATTATTCAATTATATCATAGAAAATGAATATAATCTAAAAATTGTAGTACTTTGTATTATTTTTAATTTCTAAAAAATTTTGTAATTCAGCATAAAATTAGTGGTAAAGCGATACTTTCTTTAATATTAAGTTTCATTTTATTAAATAAAACTTAATATTTGCTAATAAAATTTGGTTTTAATCAATTTTCTCTATTGCAACGGATTGCTTCTTTAAAATATAATTAATAATGAATCTTTTTTAATACCACATTAATTTTTTTTAAAAATAATTATAATGAAATACTTTTATCATACAATAATAATGTTTTTTTTTTTTTGTATTGAATGAAAAAAGTTGTAATTAATTATAATTCAACACATTTTTTATTAATAAATTATCTTTTTTAAATATGGAATAGTAGTTATAGTAATAGATTTAAACAAGTTCAAAAAATTATTATTAAAAAATTAAAGTTTTTAGGAAAGGATTTAATCAAATTTATAATTAATAATATATTCATTTATTAATAAAAAGATTAGTCAAAGTTTTTATTACTCATTTAAATATATATAATTTTCTTTTTTTTTTTTTTTAAAAAATATAGTTTTTAAATATGTTAAAAATAAGGTTATAAAAGATAAAAAGATTTTATAATTTCCCTTTTTTTAATAGTATTTGGTTTAAAAGTAAGTATAAAATAATTATAAAATAAAATTTATTTTAAAGTTAATGTGTTAATATTTAAAAAAATTTTAATAATAATAAATATTTGAAAAGTTGCTTAAATAATCAAATAATATATAAAAACTAGAATAACAAATAGTAATTAGTATAATATTATTTTTTATATAATAAATGTATGAAATATTAGTTTTTAAGTAATATTAAAAAATATACCCAAAAGGATTTTTTTTCTCATATTATTACTATCAAAGTTTAAACATTTTTTTTTTATATTAAATAATATATATATAACTAAATTATAGTCATCTATAATTTTAGAAAAAATAATAAAAAGTATTATTATAATTGAATTAAAATATACTCTTTTTTTTTTTTCCATAAAATATAATAATAATAATAATAAAAAAAAAAAAAAAAAAAAAACTAAAAAAATTAGATAATACATATTATTATTATTAAAATGGATGTTACCGGTTTTATATGCAAATGCCATTATGTAGATTTATTTTTAAAAAAAATAATTATCTATCGATTTGAATGTTATAATCATATATGGGAATTAAAATTATCATTAATTGATGAAACACCAGGTCGTATTAAAGTATCATTAAAGAGACTATCCGAAGAACCGGTAAAAAATTATCATAATAGTTTTGTAAAATCAAAGGAACTTTTAAATGAAGATAATAATTTGATCTATTTTTCTAATGAAAATGTTACTAATAAATACATTCCTTCTAAATGTCCTCTAGGAAAAAATACCTATGATAAACTATATAATCATAAAAAAAAGTTAGAAAAGTTATTTCTTTTATCTGGTAATATGAAAGTCAAAACATCAGAATCTGATTCTGCAACGAGAACCACAACTCAAATTGAAAGTTTAGTGGATCTATACCGAAATGATAAAATAAAAAAGGAGAATAACAAAAAAGATAAAAGACATCAATCATCTTATATCAATAACGAAAAAAAAAAAGAAGAAGCATGGACAATATCTTATTTTGTTCGTGGCTCACCCAACACTTTTAATGATTCTGATTATTCATTTGTAACCTTAGATGCCAACAATTGTCCATCTGTTTATTTTGAAGTAGATGGAGGTATTTGTTGTTGTAATTGTGGTGGCTATACTTACCCTGTACTTAATATTATTCAAAGAACTAATTTTAATGAAATGAAAAATCGTTTAAAAAATTTATCAAGTTCAGTTTCAACTGGTCTTTTTCGAAGAATAAAAAGATCTTTTTCTTCAGGTATTAACAATAACTCATATATCTATCATATTATTATTATTATTATTATTATTAGCATTGTTGTTATTGTTATTATTGTTGTTATTTAATATTAATTATATATATATAAATAAAAATATTAAAAGTATTATTTAATATATATATATATTGATATATCCTTTTTGTTTACTTATAATTTTTAATTTTTTTTTTATTTTTGAAATAAAATATAGAAAATGATTTGAATAATAATACTCGAATGAAAAGTAAAAGTGAATTGATGACTAATTGGCTTCAAAAGAATATTTATATCAATCGACATGCCAATATGGATAATGATAATCTTCAAGTGTGTAATTATAAAAGTAATAATAATGGAAATAATTATTATAATTATATCTATACAAGTAAGATACGTAATCCACAAAACAATAATAATAAAAAAGAAAGAGATCTATATAAAATCATTAGTTTTGACGATAATGGGGTTGATCGTCAAAAAATTATTATTGAAGCTATGAAAGAATATCAAAAAGATGTTATTCGATCCAAAAGGAAAAAAGAAAAAGAAAATTACTTAAAAAAATCTGATAAATATCGTATGAATGATAATAGTAATAACCAACTTTCCATGAATCATCTTTTCCCAACATTTGGTGAAAACCATTATTGTTTTTGTCATTGTCATCATTATCAAAAATTTGACCATAGTTATTATCAAAAATGGGAACATCGTTCTATTGAATTTGGCTATTTTGGTGTTTATATTCATAAAAATACCAAAATGAAAAAAAGTAATTGTAATAATGGAAAGCACAAGACTACTAATACCAGTAGTCTATTTCTTTCTAATGATTATTATTATTCCGTTCAAATCCCAAAGTATTATGGGAATCGAAAGAAAGAAGGTAGTGAGGAAGAGGAAGAAGAAAAAAAAGAAGAGAAGAGTATGAAAGAAAATGATTTAAAGGTGGTGACAAATGATGATCATAAAAAAAAATCATCATCGGATAATAACGAAGAAGAATTTGATCAATTTTTACTACAAGATGATAATGATTATGGGGATATTATGATTATACCATGTAAAAAATATTATTCACTTTTAAAAAAGAATAATTTAGCAGAAATAACCAAAAATAGTTATGCTAGAGTATTTACGGAAAATGAGATGGAAGAATTATTACATGAAGAAAATTTATGCAAACAAAATAAGGATGGTAATGCTTATATTAATTTAAAAGAAAAAACAAATTCGGAGGAATCATTAGTAAGAGTTTTCCAAGAATGTTTTGATGAAACTGTTTCACCCGAAGATATTAAACATTTATTAAAAAGTAATAGTGATAGCCTATCCTTTTCATCATCTTCTTCCGAATCAAATTCATATAATCAAAAGAGAGCATCGAGTAGTGAATTAGATATAGAACACTATGGTATATATAAAAATAGCAGTGGAAGTTTATTTATTCAGCATAATGATAGTAATGAATTCCAATATAAGGATTATAAAGCCATTGAACGAAATAGAAAAAACAACATATTTTATAAAGATTTTAAATCTATTTTTAATATTAAAGATAATCCCATGAAACATGTTCATTCTCATCATCGAACTCATGATCCAAATCATAATTATTTATCTAGTAATGATTCACTAACTCAGTTATCATCATCATCTTCACGTCTTTGTTCCCCATCTCCTTCCCAATTTCAATTTAACACCCGTTCTAACAGTCGATTAGAATTTAACCCAAGCCAAAGTATTATAGATAATTTTAATTCAGAGAGTGATTTAGGAGAAAAAATTAAAATATTAAAATTAACAGAAGATGAAAGAAGAGAAAGTATTATAGCAAGTCGTAATAGATTTGAGGAATCAGAAAGAGAAAAAATAATAATGGAAAGAGCAGTGAGGGAAAGAGAAATTGAAAATCGAAGAAGAAGTCAAAGTCCAATAAAAAGTAATAGAAGAAGAAAAAATAGTGAGAATGATAGTAAACATCATTCTCATCGTCACCACCATCATCATCATAGCCATCATCACCACATAGATAATGATACCATAAATCATTATCAGGATTATATCTATGAAGATGAAAGTCGTCATTGTCATCGATCTCCATCACCTATGAAATCTATTAAGAGCCATCCTTCAAAAAAAAGTCATAAAAATCATCATCATTCAAGAAAAAAAAATACTGGTGGTGGTGGTAATAAGACTTTTCGTTCAAAACATGTAGTGAAAACAAGTGATTATCGTTATGATTTAGCTAATTCTATTTATTGTCAATGAAACAATAATAAAAAAATGAATAAGCAACATAAAAAACATGTATAATTAAGGTGTTGATAATAATAAAATAATAATAATAATAATAATAATAATAATAATAATAATAATAATAATAATAATAATAACAATAATAACAATAATAATAATAATAATAACAATAATAACAATAATAATAATAACAATAATAACAATAATAATAATAATACAATGATATATTTTTTTATTTTATTTATTTATTTATATCAAAGTATTTATATTTAATTATAATTCATTATTTCAATTGTTCATTTTTTTTATAAATATTTAACATTTAGAAAAAATATTAAAATGATAATGAATATAGAATTAGTAAAATAGTTTAGGTATGACTTTTTTTTTTTTACAGTTATCAAATACAAAATATAAACTATCTAAACTACCTTTAAATTATAATTAAAAAAAAAAAAGAAAAACGTTTAAACAATTAAGTTGAATTTACCAATTAACAAAAGTGCATTAATAATTAAAACAAAATGGGTAAATTTTGAATAATAAGTAATTTTAATAGATATAAAATGGATCATTAAACTATAAATAAACTTAAATTTGATTATATGTAAGATTTTTTTTTTTTTTTAATTTTGTTATATTTTTGAAAATGAAGTATATTTAAATCGTGAAATATATACTATATAAAAAAAGTTATAATTTATTGGTATTTTTGTAGAAAATTATAATTTAAATAAGTGAAGAGTTTTTAAAATGATTATTTTTTTATAATCATTAAAAAATCCTTTTTTTTTTCAAAGTTTTTTTTTTTTTTTTATTTTATAAAGAAAAAACTTTGTTGATCCATAAAAAGTTTAAAAACTTTGTTTTATGGGGTTAATTAAAATCGTTACTTTTATCAAATTATAAATTAAAGCAATAATTTTAAGAATTTATAATTCATGATCAAATTAAAGATTATTTAATTACTTTTTCCCTTTATAAAAACATAAAATACACCCATATTTAATGATATTCAATTCGAAGTTTATTGGTTTATATCTCTCAAATAAACTTTAATACTCTAATTTTGGTTAAAATTACATAGTCAATAGTAATTTGTTTTTTATTTAATTATAAATATTAAACTATAAAGTAAAAAGAAAAAAATATCCTTTTTTTTTTTTTTTTTCAAAATCTTATTTTAAAATAATATAAAGTATTATTTTATAAAACCTATATCTTTTCAATTTTTTTATAATAAATTATATATTATTCATTAAAATATAAAAAAAAAAATAAAGTAAAAATGTCAGAAGCTAGACTTCAAGATCTATTAAAGCTTTCTGAAGCTATTCCAAAAAATAAAAGATTTTCTAATTTATCAACATCAAGTAATTATTTTAAAGTCATTAAAATATTAATAAAAAAAAAATAATATATTCAATAAATAGTATTAAACTAATATATATATACATATATATAAATTAATGTCAATTTATTATTATTATTTTTTTTCTCTTTTCAAAAGAATTAATGGAATTATGGAATAATATTTCAGGTTATACAGAAGAATTATTATTAAATAAAAAAGCACCTGAATTTCCAGGTATTGGAATCTTTTATATAAAGAGAAATTATGCAGCTTCACCAGAAGAATATACACCTCAATTTTTCCCTACATCAAAATTTTTCAATGGTTTTAATAGTTATTATTATGAAAATAGTGTAAAATCTGGTATTCCTAATAAACTTCCATTGAATTATTCTATTATTGCATCTAGAATGGGATGGTCAAGATCAGATGTAGAAATGGGTGTTCGTGATATTATGACATGTATAAAAACATCTATTGAATCAGGAACTTCTTTAAACTTAACAATGGGAACAATGGGTACCCTTAATATCACCAGAACCAAAGTTAATATGAAGTTAGTATACTATACAAAAAATAAATAAAAAAAAATTATAATCTTTTATTTTTTTTTTGAATATAATATTAAAAATCTTTATATTATGTAAAAATCTATTATTTAATACTAATGAAAAAAAAAAAAAAAAAAAAAAAACTTTATATGAATATAGATTTTCACCAAAATTAACAGATGCTCTCTTAAGTAAATATCGTCTTCCAAATTTTGGTATAAGAGCTTATTAATTTTAAAACTATCAAAAAAGAAAAAGTTTCAATATTCAATTTTAAAATGATTATTTATCCTTCAATAATATCTATTTAAGAAAGATAAAAATGAAAATAATTAAAATATATACCCAATAGATTAAATTTCAACAAACTTTTACCTAATTATGAAGTAAAAAAAAAAAAAAAAAAAAAGAAAAAAAAAGAAAACTCTATCAAAAATTGATATGTAATATAAAATATAAAATAATTGTATGATGATATTCCTGTATTATAAAAGTTTTTTTTTTTATTATTTATTCTAAAAACTATTTTTTACTAATTATATTTATATAGATATTTTATTTTTCATTTAGTTTTGATAATTGTTTTTTTTTTTTTTTATTTTTTTTTATAAAATATTTTATAATTTTTAATAATCATAGAAAAATATACAATAAAAAGTAGCTTTTTTTTTTTTAAATGTATATATATTTAAAAAAAAAAAAAGAAAAGAAACACAAATGAATAATAATTCAATTGTTTTTATATAAATATATAATATATTTTTTCTTTTAAAATTTTTATTTCTTTTTTTATTTTTTTAAAAAAAATATTTGCTTTCTAAAGTCTAACAAACTGTAATATTATTTTGATACATTACAATTATACTTATGATAATTCTTTTTTTTTTTAAAAAAAAGTAAAATAAAGATGGATAAAAAAAAAATTTTTTTTAAACGGGATATTACATCTAAAAAAAGAAAATAGTAATAATAATGAATGCTATGATTTTTATTATTACCATTATATTTTACTTCTATTTTGATTATGCTTATTAACTTTTAATAAATCAATTTTTTATGTTAATATAAAAATTATAAATCGAATCTAATAAGAATAATAATAAAAAATATATATATATAAAATTTAATCTAATTTAAACGATTCATCTATAATTGAAAAATATATATATACATATATTTATTTTTATATATATATATATTAATAATATTTAAAATTAGAAGAAAAAAAAAGAGCTGTAAATATGTAAATAAAAATAAAGAATATTAAATAATATTTAGTGTATAATGGATTTTCTATTAAATATTATTATAATCAAAAATATGTTTGTATAATATTAATTTGTCCAAAAGTTTCATAGAGTTAATTTCTGATATTATTACGTTAACTTTATGTTTATTATCCATAGCTTGGAAATCACTGAATCGGTTCATATTATTATAAAAATTGGTACTGTTAAGTAAACTATTAATGTTATTTGGATCTTTTATCTTTCTGATATTCTTGTATAAGTTTTCTAAAACATAATTATTTTTTTCAATACAGTAAACATAATCCTTTATATCCGTTGATATTTTACATATATGACTTTCTGCCAATATAATGGTTTTTAAACGTTTACTATTGTTAATTACGGATAGTATAATATTTTTACTTGTGTCAAGACCATCATCTATTTTTTTTTTTTTTTTAAATATATAAAAAATATATAATTTTATAAATAACTATTGTTTAATAAAAAGAAAAAAAAAATTTTTTTTTTGTACTATTTTTATGAATGAATACAAAATAAATTAAATTTACCTGATGGGGGAAGGATTTTATTAAATGAAATTTCAAAGGTTTCTAAGATTGGACAACAAATTATTTTTCCAAAAAAGTCTAATTCATTGTTATTCATAACCATTTTTCTTATACGGAATGTTTTAAGACATTGGAAATGAATAATAGCATTAACATCTTGTTTAAAGAAGTTACTAAACTTTGGTACAGGTGAATTATATATCCAAAGACTACTTATATTATTGACAGCATTTAATTGATTTTCGTTATCGTTTAATTTGATAATAGCTTTCCACATATTTTCACCAACATTTTCATCAAGTTTATAAGCAATAGAACGATATTCAATACAAAGATGTTTAAGGAATATTGTATAACTTAAAAAGGTTTCCCAATCTTCAACCGTCAAATCTTTAGTAAGTCCATATAAATTAAGTGCAGTAATAAATGGGTTTCTATCCTTTAAATTAATTAAAGGATCTTTGAACATTAAAGATTTAGCATGAATACTACACGAGTATCTTTGTTCACAACTTAAGGAACCTAATTCTTGTTGTTGACTACGATAATATTCATTTAATATCCTTATCTATTAAATTATATATAATAAATAAAAAAAAAATTTTTTTTATAAAATTTATATATATAAAATAATATTTAATTAATAATTAATAATAATAATAATAAAAGGCTATGGAATGTTATAAATAATAATTTTATATATTCTTTAAAAGTTTATACATTTATATATATATTTATGATTATAATTCTTGGTATAAATTTTTATAAATTTTTATTCTAATTTTATTTACCTTTTTATTTTCTTCAAAAATTAAAAGTGGATTTTCTTGTTGATTAACAAAAACAACTAAACTTCTATCATAATTATCTACTGTAGTATTGTTTGTTGGGGATTTTTCAATTATAAGATATTGATCTTTAGTTTCTGAATCCACCGGTATTATATCATATTCATTTTTGTTTTTCATTAAAACCTTTGTTAATATGTTTTTAGATTGGAAATCTAAATTCATCATATAATTATCATGATTAATTTTAATAAAATTGCATTCTGTTAAATCTAATGATTTCATATTTGGAACATGTTCACGTAATACAAAGTCTGGTATATCTTTAAATTCAAATTTTAAATTATAGGATCTACTAACATCCATTCGAATGATATTGCTACCATTTTTTACAATAAAATTAGCTAATGTTTCATCATCAATTCCGGAACCAATAAGACCAAATAAAGTTAAATTTGGAATAACTAAACAATTGAATAATCCGTTAATTAATTTATCTGTTTCAAAACGATCGTCACTTTTAATACTTTTAATATTTTGTATATTATATGTTCTTGCAAAAGAATAATGGAAAATTTCTACATTTTCAAGGACAATTTCTGACGTAATTTTATTTTGATATTCGTTATTATCTTGTGCATTTCCTACATCCCATAAAAATAATTTTTTCAAATGTTTTAATTTCTGGATGTTGTCCCAGAAATCATAAGGTAATAATACATTAGAATCGAAATCAAGGGTTAAACATGTTAAAAATTTTGCGTTCTTAAGAATATTATTAATTTCTTCAAATTTATAGTTGTTAACAATTTGATATAAAAATTTATCTAAATTAGTTATATCGTCTGAAATATTAGTAATGGTTAAATGTGTTAATTCTGATGCAACAGCTTGATTAATTTGATTTAAATCTTCATAATAAATAGTTTTCTTTAAACATTCTTCCTTTTTTAAATTATCTTTTACAAATTTATAATTGTCTATTGAAATTTTTAATATTGAAAAAAAAATAAGGATTAATAAAATAAAAATATAATATCATATTTTTTTTAGTATTTAAATCAAATGATTTAAAATAAATTTAAATATATTTTTTTTTCTTTTTTTTCTTTTTTTTTTGAAATAATAATTACACTATCTATTATTAATATTATTAATTTTATAACTTACATGTTGAAGTTCCACCAATTTTATTATGTGATCTTGATTCATATAACTTATCAAACTCATCAATATTTATTAAACCTTTTTCTATATTTTTTTTTAAAAATTATAAAATTTTATGAATTTTACATTAGTTTTAATATTTAAAAAAGTAATATTTAATAGTATATATAACGAAGATTGCTGGAGACTCTTTGCTGCTTTTTTATTAAAATCTCATTTGGTATTTGAATAATTACCTTCCAAGTTAAATGAAATACCTAATTTATAAGAATCATCTGGTATTTTTTGATGCATAATACGAATTTTTATATCTCTTGGTTTATCACATGTTTTTTTTGATATTATATATCCAGTAGTTGAAAAATAATCATATTCTCTTTTGAAACGGGAAGAATAACTATCACTTGTAATTTTAAAATGAGTTTCAATCCAGTCACGAATATCCACAAATTCTGGTAAGAGAAAAGCATTTAAAATAATTTCCATAAATATCTTACTGTAATTTGTTCCTTTTATTGGCTTATCATTATATGAATTAATAAAATCCAATAAATCTTTTTTCAAAGTATTTTTATTATTATTGACATTACTATTATTATTGTTGTTGTTATTATTGTTAGTGGTATTATTATTGTTGCTATAGCCTATGTTATTTTGATAGTTTGAATTTTCAGTAGATATACTATTTCTATTATCATATATTGATGTTACTGAGGATTCATTGTTTGTATCATTTTCTATTTTCATACTACTAGAAGAATTATCTTTTACTGGTGTTGACGTTCCTGAATTTGTATCTTTATGGTCCATATGTCTAAAAAATATATTTAAAAATTCTTTTGTAAGATCATCATTGATATCCAGTAATTTTTCTTTTGTCCAATACTTTTCCTTTTTTCTTATCTTCTTGATAAGGAATTTATTATCCTTTTTTTGTAACAATGGTGATATTGGTGAGGGTACATTTGGTGCTTTTTTGATAGTTAAACTTTTTGTCATTTTAATAAATATAACCTTTTTTAATAAAATTAATTATTTATTCTTTCAATTGATGAATATATTATATATTCTTTTTATTATATTTTAAACTATTTAGTTTTTCTTTTTTTTTTTTCTTTAAAAAAAAAAGAATTAAATATATATTTAAATTAAATCTTTCAGGTGCTTTAAACAAATATAAAAAATATATACATATATATATGTTGTTGTTGTTGTTGTTGTTGTTACTTTTTTAAAAAAAAAAATAGATAAAAAAAAAAAAAGAACCAATTAAATATAAATTGAACAAAACATTGGTTAATATTTTAAATTAATTGAAACATTTATTATAATAATAATAAAATTATATTTTTTTTATATTTGCTACAAAGTCTTATTCGTTTTTAATTATAACTCCTGTTTATGATTAAAATTTAACAAATAAAACATTTAGTGTATTATTTGACAGTTTGTTAATTGAGGTGATTAAATATTGTAAAAGGGTTGAACTTGCTTTTCACATATATATATAATCCAGATATATATCAATGAAAAATGAATATTTTTCAAACAAACAAAAAAAAACAATTGTTATTGTTGATAAAGAGCGAATAATTTTATTATTCTTTTCCCTAACATGGACCTTTAAATAATAAAATGTTGCTTTTTTTTCGATTAAATTACCCAACACTTTTAACCTTTTCTTTTTTTAAAAGTAGTAAAAAATAATAAAAAATAAGAAGAAAAAGAAGAAAAAGTAGTAATTTTAAAAAATAATGATTTTATTATAATTTAATAATATTTCAATTTTTGAGGATAATTTCATATAATCAATATATTCTAATATATTATGAATTATAATAGATATATCTTTTATATTATATTAGATTATATTTAATATATATAAATTCAATAATTTTGAACAAATGAATGAAATAATTTTTTATATAGATTTTACCATTGAATATTGAATATAATAATATAAATTAATAATATATATAATAATATATACTAGATGATATTATTGATTTATTGAATAATATATTATAATTAAATTCTCAATAGGAAATCCCTTTTTTTATTTCAATATTTTTAGATTTTTTAAAATTTCTAATTGATTACTAATATATTAATAATATATTAAATTATGTAAAATACATTGCTTTTATTTAATACATAATATATTAAAATACATTCAATAAAGTTTTGATTGTTAAATAAAAGATAAAATATTTAAAATAATAAATTTCCCTTTTATCTTTTATATATTAAAATGTAATCATAATATATAATACAAAGATATTTATTAATATATTAAATTTGTAGAATCATGTACGGGATTTATATATTATTTAATTTGTTAATATATATATAAACAAATATTATTGGATAATAACAATTACATAAATTCATTATTGTAAAGATAAGAAATATGTCTTTATAAAAATTTATTATAGGAAAAAAAACTGGTTATAGAAATTTTCATTTAGCAGCAAAAGTAAAAGAAGGAAGGAAAAAAGAAACCTAAAATTTTTTTCATTCTAAACTATATGAGTAAGTAGTGTTACCGGTGCCATCTCAATAATAAGTAAAAAAAAAAAGATTTGATTATTTTACTTTGATTATAATTACAAAGAATGAAATTTTGAATAAATATCATGAATTATTATATGATAATGACTTTAATTATTTTAAAAATATAAAATTAAAAATTAGATTTATGTAAAAATAAATCTTTCTTTTTTTTAATTTTAATGCATTTCTATACTTTTACTTTTATTAAAAGGCACCTTTTCTATTCTTTTTTTTTTTTAAGCAATTATTATCTTCTATTTGACTTTGTTTTTTTGACAGAATTAAAAAGTTTTTTTTTTATATTTTTTATATATTAATTATTTCTGTATATAAATTTTTAATTTAAATTATTCAATTTATATTTAATTTTTTTTCTGTATAAAAGTTAAAATTTTAATATGAAAAATACGATGCTTGGAAAGTTATTCTCTTTTTATTTTATATGTATATGCATAGTATATGTATCTTATAAATAATAACCTTTTTATCAATTACAAAGTTTTATTTCAAATTTAGGGTTTTTGTTCAAAGTGAGATAAAAAAAAATATATTATTTATATTTAACAATGCCTAATGCATGTTTTAATACATTATTTGTCAATTAAAACTAGAAACATCTCAATAGAGAATCTTAATATTAATTACAATTTTGACCTCTGCCTGAATTTTAGCCAGAAAAAAAATCCAAAAACATTATATTAATCAAAATAGAAAAAAAATTAAATACATATATATCTATGGTATTAAAGATCTTTTTATACTTGAACAAAAAATCTTGATGTTAATACCATATTATGAATATAGCACTTTTGTTAAATTTTATTAAAAGGTTTAATGATGATAACGATTAAAAATACTACAAATTTTATTTTTTTAAAAAAAAAATAAGAAATATGTATCTTTTAATATTTATATATGATAATAATTTTTTATTGTGATTTTTTAAATAATAAAAATACTTTTAATGTTTTTATTTCAAAATAAAAGCAAAAGTAACCTTTAATTCAAAAGAAAATTTTCCATTTGACAAAAATGTAGTACAAATAAAGATTTAATAATGATTTTTACAATAAAATTGGTTTTCTTTCTTTTTTTAAAAAAAAAATGTTATGAATATATGCTAAATGCTAAACAGATATTTTAAAAATTATATTCATAAATATAAAAAATAAACAGATCAATTATATATTTAATATTAAAAATCTTAAAAAAAAAACCTACAAAGTATTAAGAAATATTGATATAAAGAAAACAAGTATAGTCAATGTTTGTTAAAAATAAAATATTTAAAAGTTAACATTAATATTTTTATTAATTCATATATTCATATATATATTACTTTTCTAATAAATTATGATAATAGATATTAATTTTAAAATCTATACAAACTTTATAATTATTGAGGAATAATTAATAGGTTAAAATAATAATATTTAAAAATAAACAACTTTATGCCTTTTTTTAAATATGATTTAATATTTATTGAAATATAATTTTTCTTTTACATTGTATAAAAAATAAATAAAGGAATAGATTATTTATATATTTAATTCTAGTTTTTTCTTAGAGTATTATTAATCTACTAATTTATGAAATATATTTTCTTTTAAAATAATAAAGTAATCAAATTTAAACTTATCGTTGTTGACAATATTTTTCCTTAAAAATAAATAATTATATTTATTAAAATTTCAAAAAAAAAAAAAAATACTTTATTTTAAAAATATTTCAGTAAATATCTAATTTTAACTATTGGAATAGGTCAATGAATAATAATTATAGGTATCAGTATATTACTACATTAACTTTATAAAATATTATATTTATATTATTCTAATTATACAGTCACACAAATTATAAATTTTAGAAAATTGAGACAGAATATTATGTTTATTATTATGATTTTTTTTTTAAAAGAATATTATAGTTAAAAAAAAAGGTTTAATAATATTATTAATATTATTAATATAAATAAATATAGTTAATGTCAATAATGATAATATAAAATAATACCACAATTAGCTTTGTATACAAAAGCTAAGCTAAATAACATGTAAGTATTTGTTAAATACATATTTACTTAAAAAAAATTACTATTCATTATTAATTTTTATTTACTATTTTTTTTAAAAGGATTCTAGGTATAAATATATAAACATATAATTGCCTATTTGATATTCTAATAATTAAATTTAACATGTAATAAAAACATTTTTTACAATAGATAACCTTAGTAATAAAATATCTCCTTTTATAAGAAAAGGGAAAAGATTCAATGTAACTGTTGTTAGATACACAAATTTATCAAATGATAACAAAACAGTTCAAGCATATCCCTTTCAAGTACATAAAAATATTTAGCCTTTTTATTTCTATTTTATCTATGTTTATTATAAATTATTCTAATGGTTAATATATTTTTATTCTATTGATTAGCAATTTAACAATACCAATATAAAAAATGGTCAAAATATACACAATTCATTATCGACCCAAAATAATAGCTACAATAATAATGATTATACATTCAATTCATCATTGAATCAAGATAATATTAATGAAAATGAAAATGTATTCAATCTATCGTCAAATCAAAGCAAGGAGTATAATAAAAATGTAAAGTATGAATCAAAAATACTTGAAGAAAGAAGAAGAAGATCATTGTCATCGATAGATATTACGAATAAAAATAAAAAGAATATTAATATAAGAAAAAGGGCAAAATCAAATGTTTTATCACAAATTAATATTAATAGAGGTATATTTAAATAAATATTATCATTCGAAAAAAAAATTGTGTTAATAAAAAAATGAATTCTATATAAAAATTATTTCAATAGATTCCATTCCTAATTATAAAGTATGGAAATAGATATTTCATAATAATTGATATGAATATATGAATATAAATCATATAATATATATGTATTAATTGATTTATTTATAATATGGGTATATAAAAATTTAAGATATATGATAAAATAGAAAATTATGATGATGTTACAAGTAAAGTATATTTAATTAACAATAAAGGTGAAGTGCCAACTACTAAAAATACGGGTATATCTGAAACTGCACTAATTGCAATTAAATATAAAATGAATAAACAATTGGAAAAAGAAAAAGAAAATGTAGCAAAGTTAACAGAAGATAATAGTGTATTGCAAAAAAGAATTAAATCCTTGGAAAAAAAATGTTTGTTTTTTTTTTATTGCTAATATATTTTATATATTATCTATTGTTGAAATTAGTATTTTTAAAATTTTATATTAATTCAAATACTATCATTATCATTATTATTTATTATTATAAAAAAATATCAATAATATCAATATATAATAGTAATGGAAACTGTTAGAAACAATGCTGCTAATGCTTATTCATTATCATTACCTCAAATAAACGAGTTAAAACAAAAAAATAAAAAATTAAAGGAGAATATTGAAAGACAAGAGATTATGATGAAAATGTTTAAAAGAAGAACATTAAAAGAATCTAAAGTATAATTATAAATATGAAGATACAAGACATTAAAAAGCATATATATATATATTAAAATATTTTTTTTATTTTATGTATGTATTATAAATAATACATATACATATAATACAGGAAAATGCAAGAACTATTAAAGATCTTGAAAAATTACAAGAATTATCTACAAGAAAAATTGATAATTTAGTTAGTGAAATTGACTCATTGAAAAAGGATAAGAATCATATGGAAAATATAATTGAAAGATATAAGTCAAAGTTTTCTTCAAAGTTGTAAAAAAAATAATAATAATAATAATAATAAAATAATAATAATAATAATAATAATAATAATAATAATAATAATAATAATAATAATAATAATAATAATAATAATAATAATAATAATAATAATAATAATAATAATAATAATAATAATAATAATAATAATAATAATAATAATAATAATAATAATAATAATAATAATAATAATAATAATAATAATAATAATAATAATAATAATAATAATAATAATAATAATAATAATAATAATAATAAATTTTAATAAATAATATATTAAATAGTCTTTTAATAATAAAAATATATATATTCTAGAAATCGACTTAAAACATCTTTAAATAATTATTCAAGAGAGTAAGGATAATTAATATTATTGGAAATATATATGTAGATGAAAAATTAATTATGTGTAATTTATTATTGAATTAAATAGAAAATCATTTCATAAAGATTCTGAAACCGAAATTCAATTACCTCCTATTGATAATGCCGAATCTAATACAATATTTAAAACTCAATCGTCCAATAAATTGTCAAAAATTCCAAAATTTACTAAAAACTCAACTGATATTTTAATAAATAAATCAATATCAACTGTTAAAGAAAAAAAGAGCAATGGAAACTGTAATATATAAAAAATATAATAATAA
This sequence comes from Piromyces finnis, assembly GCA_002104945.1. Taxonomy (NCBI): domain Eukaryota; kingdom Fungi; phylum Neocallimastigomycota; class Neocallimastigomycetes; order Neocallimastigales; family Neocallimastigaceae; genus Piromyces; species Piromyces finnis. The sequence continues at coordinate 43,133 of MCFH01000036.1, forward strand.
TAATAATAATAATTATAATAATAATAACAATAATTAAAAAATTATGTTCCTATCTTTCAATATAGTAACATCATTCAATAGCAATCTACCGTTAATAAAAAATAAAAGTAATGTACAAAACGACCGAAAAATTAAAGATAGATCTATATATGAAAATAAAAGAAAAAAAAATAAGGTTAATCAAAATGATATGAAAAACAAAGAATTTAATCTTTATGAAAAACCAGAAAGTAGTAAAGGAAAGGTTGATGAGTTAAAGAATAGTTTTGAAAGCATTAAGGAGGATAATAGTATAAAAAATATAAATGGAGAAGCAAGAAATACTATTATGAATAACACTATCAATAATGGAATAAAAAAAAATTTAAAATATAATAGTTTAGAAAAATTAAAAAGTAATTTTACAAAAAATATCGAAAAAAATAAAAAAAAGGCTTTAAGTTCTTCTGAAGCAAATAAGGAAAAAATATTAGCAAAATCTCTTGAGAGATTAGATAAAGATATGAAAAAATTAGAAAATATTAAAAATGTAGATAATAAACCTATAAAACCTTTAGGAAATAAAATTAATGATAGTAATTATAATATTGAGGTCGTTAAATCTCAGATAGAATACCAAGTGTATATAAAAGGCAAAAAATGAAAAGAAAAAAAATATGAAAACCAAACAATAAATTTCAAGTAATCCTAATTTCATAAACTTCATAATATATATTAAACTTATATAATAACAATAGGAATAATAGTAATAAAATAAAAAAAAAAAAACCATCCATATAAATAGGCATACTATCATCAGTATAACATTTTAAATATTGAATATATTAAATTATGACACTATCTTTTTATTTAATATCAATTTTTAATTTTTACACATTATTTGTAATTTAATATTATAAGCTTTTATACCTTTTTGTAAAATATATTTAGTATATATATAAAAGTCTTAACTTTTATTATATTCCAGAAATATATGTATTAATTTATCATAATGCAAAATAAAATATGTTGAAAAATAAAATATAAATATTTATAATTTTTAAACAATAATTATATATAATATGTAATATAAAAAATATTTATATATAAAAAGATTACTATATTAGTCTCAAATGTTTAAATAAATAAATAAATATATTATTATTATTTTAATAATTATTATACTCTATAAAAAATAAAACTTTTATACATTTATTGTATAGGAAGAGAGAATATTCTCTTTTTGTATTTATTTAGTTAATTTTTAAAATTACATTTTAAAGTTAATCTATATATTTCATAATTGATAATGAATTTATTATACTTTTTTCTAAATTTATAATAAAATTATATATATATTTTATAAGGTTGATTCATTTATGTTTATAAATATGTTCAATGTAAAATAAAGGATTAATAATAATGAAAATTTTATATTATAATTTATTGATATTTATTTTAGCTTTAATAAAAGTTTTTATATATTATTTATATAATATGATATTTAAAAAATATATATATAAAAAATATAATAAATATAATTTTTTTTATCCATAATTAAAATTAAGTAATTTTATTTTTATTATCAAAATCTATTTTTTTTTATTTAATCTAATAATTCTATATTAATTATTTCTTTAAATATTAATTAGTGTATTATGTATGCATTGATAATTGATATATAATTGATATATATCTATTTTATTTATTTTATGTTTTCTAATTATTTAATATTTTTTTTTCTTTTAATTTAATCCTTTTATTTATCATCTATTATTGTTAAAGGACTTTTTTTAGGTTCATCTGTTCCTGAATTTCTATTACTTTTGTTTTGTGATTTTGATCCTTTAGATATTGAAAAATGACTCTTTGATCTACCGGATCCTCCCTTACCAAGAGTATTTTCCTCTTCATCATAATACTCTTTAATCATTGTTTCAATAGTCATAATTAGTTCAGAACCTGACTATAAAATTTTAATATGAAAAAAAAATTTAATTTTAATAAATATTTCTAATATTTCTTTTGTATTTTATATAAAAGAAAAAAGATTTTTATATATATATTTTTTTTCATATAAATTATTTCACCTTAAATATTTCTTCGTAGTTATCAATTAAAAATTCAACTACATTATTAGCCTTTTCATGAAGTTCAACTGATGATTTATTATCCTTTTTCTTTTCTTCATATATAAGTATACTAGGTCCAAATACTTTAGCTAAATTTGATGAAGTCATATCATTGAAATTTGAATAACTTGCTACAATAGATAAAAAGTGTAATAAATAATGTAACATTAATCTATGGGTAAATGGAAGTAGTAAAACTAGATGAGAGGCCAATTTTATTTTAAGTACATTGTCGTGAATATCTATTATAGTTCATTTGAATAATAAAAATTTAAAAAAGTTTTTAATAAATTAAAAATAAAATAAAAAGTATTATTCATATAATATTTTTTTTATTTTCTTATTTTTTTATCATTTAAAAATATTATTATATATAAATATAAATATTTACCATCAAGTACTATCCATAATTTATACATTCTTAATGTAAATAATGGTTCTATTAATTCTCTAAAGAATAATTTAAATACACTAGCAACTGATGATTCACTTGGATTTAATTCAAATAAACTAACAAGCATTTTTGGATTTTCTTTTTGTAATCTCCTTTTTTCATCCTTAATAAAGTTTATTCTTTCTTGTCTTTGTTTTTCATCTTTAATTTTACTTGCTATATCAACTTGTCTTCCAATGTCTACAAAATCGGATTCAACTTGAAATTTATGTTTTAATTCTTTAATATCACCACTTCTACCACTAATTCTGAAAATACCTTGTTTCTTTAAACCTCTTTCCAAAATATATTTTTCACATTGTTTCAAGAACGGTGGAATATCTTTGTATCTATCGTATATTATATCGAGATGTGATCCAAATAAATTAATTGTTTGATATTCCAAATCATTTTCTATTTATTATGATTTTACAAAGGGAAAAAAATGATGAAATATTTAATATATATATTAAACAAAATAAAAGAAAATTTAATATTATATAAATATTTTTTTTTATTAATTACTAAATAAATACAAAAATATATTTTTTAAAAATATAATATATTTAATATGAAACTTACCAAATTTATTATCACTTGGTTTATTTTTCTTTAATTTTTTCATAATTCTTTTTAATATTGATACACCTGATTCTGCAACAAGAGGTGTTGACTCTGAAGCTCTCATTAATTTTGGAGTTGCATCATCAAGCATTTGAACAACTTCGCTGGCAACTTGTGAACGACATTCACTAGATAATCTTGGTTTACATTTTATATAATCATATGTTAATGATTTCATATCTTGATGTTTCACAATATATGGAATATTTTCCATTTGTATTTTTTGTGGATGCTATTATATATAAATTTTTATATATATAATAAAATAGTATTTATATAATATTTTTTATTTTATAATATAATAGATTAATTAGAATAAATAAATAAATAAATAATTTTTTTTCATAATACATACGAAGGATGGATTAATAGATTTAATGTTTTCTGCTGTTTGTGGTGATATAAGTTTTTCTTTATTATCATCTTCAAGTATTGGTGGTGCACTATTTATTTTATCCTCCATATTTTCAGTTATAGTAATTTTAGTTCTTATACCTCCATTTTCATTAATATTCTCTATAAATTGTTTTGCTTCACTATTTTCTATACTACTATAACATCCTTGTTGAGTGGATGTAACAATGGATGTATTAATTTGAGTAAGACTTCCCTTACTATTATATTGTTCTTTAATAATATCATATTTTTCCTCTTTATTTCCTATTGGAGTTTCCACCAACTTTGATTCATCTAAAATATTTTCTGAAGATTCTGAATCTTTATTCGTTGAAACATCAATTACTAAAATATTTTCTTCTTTGCTTATTTTTTCTTCATCTTGTTCATTTAATTCTTTATTTTTATTCGTATCATTTAATTCCAATTTAATGTCTTGATCATATACTTTTTGTATATAATTCTCTACATCATTAATTTTTTTATTAATTTCTTCATCCTTCGAATTATCATCCTTTTCTTGTTCTCTTAAATTTTTATTTTCCTGATTTTCATTTGTTACAAGGCTATTTAATGATTCACATTTACTTTGAATATTAGAATCTTCCCCAATATCTGGCTTCAAACTTTGTAATGATTTTTTTAACTTCTTTTCTATTTTTAATTCTCCTCTTACACTTTCCTCTTTGTTCTCAACTACATTTATTATTTCTATTGAGCTAGTTTGAGGAGTTTGATTAATACCAGTCTTTTTTTGGATCTCATTCTCTTCTCTTTCAGAAGTTCTTTCTTCCTTATCACCAATATCTAATCCACTTAATTTACTTGATATTTCTTCTACATCATCATCAATTTCTTTTTCTTTTTCATTATCTTCTTTTTCAAATTCAATATCAGATTCACTTTCTTTTTAATATAATATTAATTTTTTTAAAAAAAGGGATATATACGCATTATTTAAATTAATTAAATATAAATATTATATTTTAACTTTGTTTCTTAATCTCTCTATAAAATGAATATTACAAAATAGAATATTTCAATACCTTCATTAATAGATGATTCTTCATTACTTTCATCATCATCATCTTCTTCTTCCTCTTCACTTTCATCTTCACCTTTAGGACCCTAATTATTTAAATGATGCATTTTTTAAAGATTTTAATTTTAATAAATTAACATATAAAAATTCATAAAGTATAGTTTTTTTTAAAAAAAAATATTAAAGACTTTTTCTTTTCTTTTTCTTAAATTGTATATAAAATGAAATAAAAAAATTACTTTCTCTAGGAAATCCATCAATTCACCCCATAGTTTTCCTTTCCAATGATTTATTAAACCTTCCATATTTTCTTTAACTTCATTTTCGAAATTTATTTTATTTTCAAAATTTTTATTAACACCACTTGTTACTTCTGCCTCACGATTTTTTGATAATTCATCAATCTTTTCACGATCCTTTCTTTGTAATTCTAATTCAGTAGGTGATGGACCTTTTCCCTCTTTAATTAATGATTCCCATCTTTCATCTTGATTTTTTCGTCTTCGTTGTTCAAATTTTCTTTCCATATTTATAGTTCTTAAAGCATCTTTCTATATAATTATATTAATACATTCATTGATATATATTAATTTTTAATATTTATTAATTTTTTTTATTTTTATAAGTACAGTGTATTTTTTTTATTTTAATTCTCTTCTATGAATTAGTTTAATAATTAAAATCAATTAAATAATATTGTACCAATGCATCATTATATTCTATTTTGAAATACTCAGATAAATGTATCATCTTTGATCGGTCAGCTTCACTTTCGGTAATTGGTTCATTTAATGGAATCAAAAGTTCATTTGAGTCACATAAATTAATTCTCGAACTGATATCACGACTATTTAAAATTAAAATATTTGGATTTGTATTATTATTCCCACTTATATTATCACTAGATAAGCTATATAAACTACTGTGTTTTTTAACTTTATTATTAATAAAAAATATTTTTTTGTTTATAATATTAAAATAAATATTATATTATTAAAAAATAAATAATATATAATATAATATAACAAATATTCAATATTCCTATTTAATTAACATTATAAAAATATATAAATATATACCATTAAATCCTTGTAAATAATGAGATCCATCCTCCTATTTAATATATATATAATAAATTTTTAGTATAGTCATGTTTTTATTCCAAAATTAAAAAAAAAAAAACATTTATATTTATATTTAATTAATAGAAAAAAAAGTTTTATTTTTCTTTTTTTTTTTTTTTTTTTTCAATAATAATATATTTAATAAATATTAATAAATATATATTTATTATTATTACAAAAAACCATTTTTCGTTTTCTCAAATATATTAAAAAGATACATTTATAAGTTATAATATTTTTTTTAAATAATAATTAAAGGTTTTCCATAATGTATTACCTTTTTGGTTTTTAGTGATGAATAATGACCACCGATTGAATAATTACTATTCAGAGTACTATATAAATTTGATAAAGATGTACCACTATTTTCATTTTTTTGTATAGTTTTTGCAACTAATCTAAATTGAGCTTCTTCTTTTCTTTTTACTTCTTCATTTCTAAGTCGAATTTGTTCTTTAACGTTTATAGATGATGATGAACGTTCATTGACCGACTATTTTTTTTTTTTTTAGTTTTTATATTAATTTTAAGACATTAATGAAACGATATATTATAATATGGAAATTATATATATATATATATAATATATATATAAATAATAATTTTTTCTGTTTATTTGTTTTTTTTTTTTTTTTTATTACCATTTTTATATCTTTTTTTTTTTTAATATTATAAATGTATTTTCATAAGAGACTTATTTTTATGTAAAATAATGATAAATATAGTGATAATATTTAATAGTTATATCTTCAAAGTATATAATCAATATTCATATTGATATTAAATAAAAAAAATTTTTTTTTTATTTTTATATACTCTCTATATTCCACTTTTATCTACTATTCAACCACTTTATTACAGATCTTCGTATTAATTATTTATTATCTAAATGTTATGAATGTAAAAATTAGATATAATTTTTATTATAAAATATTGTTTTATATTGTTATTATTGAATTGAAATAATATCTATTAATAAAAAAAAGGTGTATTAATATAATATAATAGTACTCTACTTTTTTTTTATTATTATTTAAAGAAATATAGTTATTTTTTTTTAAATTTTTTGAAAAATAATTAAAAAAAATATAACTAGTTGTTTCGTTAATAAGTAACACTATTAGATATTAAATTTACAAATAATATTTATTAATGATATTAATGATTATTTACACTTAATATTAACTATATTTCATATTACATTTAAAGGATTATTTATCTATAATTTATAAAACAAAATTAAAGCTTATAAAATAATAATTATAATCTCAAATTTCTATTGCCAAAAATTATATATATAATAAAAATAATATAATACAAATTATTAATAATAATTAACGAAAGTTTATTTCTAATACTTTTTATTATTATTACAATAGAGTATACCCAAATACTAAATATAATTTATTAATATTTAATTCACTACTAAAAGTAGAATAAAATAATAAAAAAAAAGTTAATTCAATAGGATTTTTGATTTGAAATAAAGATTAATATTTTGATTTTGATTCTATAAATATAATTCAAATAAAATGAATGAAAAACTTTGTTTATAAACATTTTATTTTTCAGTAGTATAATATTATTTCCACCTCTTTTTTTTTTTTTTAAATGATTAATCCTCATTAATTTAAATAAAAAAGTTTTTAGTTTTTTTTTTCTTTACATTTGTATAAAATTAAAAAAAAATAATTGAAAAAAAAAAAAAAAAAGATCCTAATAATCTAAGAGCAACTATTGAATATTAAGCTTAATCCAAAATTATTTCAATGTTTATAAGGACCATCAATATTTTATTTTTTTTTAAATGTAAATCAGTACGTACAATAAACGTAATTTATACTTTAATTATCACTCAAATTATTATTTTTCAAAATCAACTATTAGTAGTGATATCTAATAAAATTTCATGAATCAATGGTATTAAGTTTTTAAAGTTATAATTATAGATATATGTTTTTTAAATTTTTTTTTCTTAATCAAAATATATAATTATATATATGGTATTGAAAGAAAGAATGAATAGTATAAATAATTATTTTTTAATTTTTTTTTATATATTCAAAATTTCTCTTAGTTGTTATTAATCTCTTTGATTTGATAAATATATTTCTTTTTTTTTTTTTTTTTTTTTTTTTTTTGATAATAAAGTTTTATATAAATATAAATATTATTTAATATTAATATATATTTCCCCATTTATTACTTTGAGGGTATCCATAATTTATATTTGTTGTAATAATGTATTTAAATAAACAGCAGTTCATTACCTTTTCTACTATATATTCATTATTATAACCTTTAGAGTGTAAAATATAATATTTATTAAGTATTTCTTTTCAAGATTAATTATAATTTTATTTAAAAATTTAGAATTAATCTAGTTATTATTTGTAGAATAACTTTTCTCTTTAGCATAGAAATATGCCAATAATATTTATTAAATTCTTTTTTTTTTTAATTTCATTATAAAATGTGTAGAATATATAATATACTATATATACATATATATTTTTTAAAAAATAACTTTTATAAAAATCATTTAAAACTAATAGTATTTATTAGTTTATAATAAAAATATATAAAGATATTGAAATATAAAACCACCTTTTTATTAATATAAAGTATAATAAAAAGTAAAAATAAAAAGATAGTACAAATTAACTTTTTTTTTTAAACTCTAATCTTTTATAAATTGGTTTTAATATGATATTTTCTTTCGTTCAAATAATAAAGAAAGTTTTTTTTAATTGTTTTTTTTTTTTTTTTTTTAAAAAAAATAGAGTTTTATCAACAATTTTCGATATGTCTACACTACTGAATATTTTTTGAAAATATATTAAAACAAAAGGTTGTATTTTAACAATATTAAAATACTATTGTATTATTATGTTAATATAACATAATAACACAACAGTACCATATCCATTTTCTCATATCTAAATCAAACGTGTCGCTTTATTTATAAAAAAACATAACACTTAATTTTAACAGAATTTTTCTTAATCTTATATAACAAATTTAAATATTTAATGCTATTAAATACAATGGTGTATACTTTAAAAAATATTTTCCCAAAAAATTCAAATGTATATAACTCAGATAATTAAATAAATACCAACATTGTAAAGTTGTTTTTTTTTTTTTTCTAATAATATTATATAAAAATGTATTATTCACATTTCTTAAAAACTGCATTATCATTATTTTTAATATTAATAATAATACAGTAGCAATTAACACTATAAATAGAGTAACAGTGATATTAATACTATCAATAATAAAATAAAATCACCTTTTTTAATAAATAATTAATTAAAATAAATGAATGAAAAAATAATAAAATAAATAAATTTTATAGAAGTGGTAAGAATAATAAAAATTAAATTTTTATATATATTTATTAATAATAATAATAATATACTTAATTTTAATTAAATGTATATGGACGCTTTATATCTCTAATAAATTATTAATATATTTACCCAATCTTTATTTAAAAATCTAAATTAAAAAAAAAAAAAAAAGGTTTAAAAGGAAAACTTTTTTTTTTTCATTATTATTATTATAATTTATTAAAAGGTAATTTACTTTTTATTTAGTTTTAAAAAAGGTTAGTCTTGACAGTTTTGAAAAGAAAAGAAAAAAAAAAAAAAAAAAAAGAGAGAGAGAGAGAATAATAATGTTATTTATAAAAAGGAAATAAATATGCCTATTTAAAAAAAACTATAGATTTCAATTTTCAGTAAATTTAAATTTTTAAATGTAACAAAACAATGACAATAATTGTAAACTAAATAAACATATTTTTTCAATATAAAAATACTTTCTCTTCAAACATATATAAATATATTTACATAAAATATATCAAAAAAAAGAAAATACTATTAATCGTTACTATTCCCAAAAACCTGATAGTAATAACATAATAATAATAAAAATAAACAATCAATCTAATAATAATATTTTTTAATGTTTTTTTCTATAATTCAAATTTTATTTATTCAATGTTATTTTAAATGAATAATAATGATAAAAGTAAAAATATATGTTCCTTGTATAAATATAAATAAAAAATAATAGATGAAATATACATCTGTTATTAATTTCATAGAAAATTTACTTCAACGAATTTATTGTTTGCCAAATAAAAGATGTGATTAATAATTTAATAAATGGAAATGAATTAAAAATGAAATAATATAAATTCAAATTTTATATATTTAACTATATTTATTATTTTTTTTTAAAGATTGTAATACATTCAATAAATATCCAAAGTCTTTAATTTATTTAATAAATTTAAAAATTATTTTTTATATTTATTATTATAATTAATATTATTTCATTTATTTTGGTATTTACATTTATTTTTAAATAGAAACCTAATATCAATATGTCAGTATCAGATTATTCCGACGAAGAATATGAACCTTTGGAACCATCTCTTCAAAACATTTTAGATCAAGATTCCTTAAAATGGATTTTTGTTGGTGGTAAGGGTGGTGTCGGTAAAACCACTAACAGTTGTAGTTTAGCTATTCAATTAGCTAAGGTTAGAAAGAGTGTTTTATTAATTTCCACTGATCCAGCACACAATCTCTCTGATGCTTTTAACCAAAAATTTACTAAATCACCATTATTAGTTAACGGCTTTGAAAATCTTTATGCTATGGTATAATTTCAAATAAAAAACATGATAATATATAAAATTATGTTATTTTTGTAAATGAATTGTAAAAATTTAATATGTATATATAAAATTTTAAAAGGAAATTGATCCAACTTCCAGTATTCAAGATATGATTACTAATGGTAATATTTCAATTCATAAGATATTTATTATATAAACAGAACGATATATACCAAAAAAAATACCACCATATATACCCAAAAAAAAAAACCTTTTTAAAGTATGAAATTAACATTTAATATTATAAAAATATATAGATAGTGAAAATAATATTACCAATATGATGCAAGATCTCGCTTTCGCTATTCCAGGTATTGATGAAGCTATTAGTTTTGCCGAAGTTATGAAGTAATTAGACATTAATAATAATAATAAAAATAATAAAAATAATGAATATTCAAAGTATATTATTTGCAACAAAGTAAAATAACCAACAGTAATTATTATATATTAAAATATTATTTATGCTAAAATTTATGTCAAAATTTTCTATCATTCCTAACTAAATAGATTAGCTAAATCTATGGAATATGAAACCGTTGTTTTCGATACTGCTCCAACTGGTCACACTTTACGTTTCCTTTCATTCCCAGAAATTTTAAACAAGACTTTATCTAAGTTTTCTCAATTAAAGGGTCGTTTTGGTCCAATGTTCAGTCAAGTAAGTAATTAGGAAATTAAAAAACTATATTTATAAATAAATATATGTTTAAAAATATTAATAATTTTTGTATTAAATTTCCCCCTTTGTATATTGAATCTCAATAATAAAAAAAAAGGTTTCTGGTATGATGGGTATTGAAGCTAACCAAGATGCAATGTTCTCAAAATTAGAAAGCATGAGAGAAGAAATTGAAGAAATTAACAAGCAATTCCAAGATCCAGATAAGACCACTTTTGTTTGTGTCTGTATTTCTGAATTCCTTTCATTATATGAAACCGAAAGAATGATTCAAGAATTAACTAGTTTCAACATTGATACTCATAATGTAATTAACAATATTTAAATATAAATACCTAAACTAGTTTTTATTTAATGATTTAAAAAAGTTAAAGTTCATAACTAACATAACCATCACCTTTTCTAAAATTCATATTTTAAATAATTTTATCTGAATATACATTTATTTTATTTAATAATATTAATTTTGAAATAGATTATTGTTAACCAATTATTATTCCCAGCAAAGGATTCTACTTGTAAATTCTGTGATGTTCGTCACAAAATGCAACAAAAATACCTTGATCAAATTAACGATTTATATGAAGATTTCCATATTACCAAGTTACCATTATTAACTAATGAAATTCGTGGTGTTGATGAATTAAAGAAATTCTCTGAAAACCTTACTCATCCATACATTCCATCTAACTAAATGTAGATCAAAATCGAAATCAAATTATACAATTATAAAAAAAAAAAAAGATTATAAATCTTTATAATTTTATATAAAGCAATAATTTAATGAATCATTAATGTCACAATATTATTTAATTTTTTTTTATAAAAAATAAACAACCACTACCACAACACATAATACATAAATCAAATTAAAAAAAAAAAAATTATAAAAATGGTATATCCTTTTAATAATAAGTGAAAGTTATATAACATTTTTTGAATGCAAATAATAAAAACAAAATAAAATAAATAAAATATAAAATATAAAAAAAAAAGTTTTTTTTTTTTTTTTAAAAATATATATTTTTATTTCATGTGTAAAAATCTTTATTATATAAATTAATGACATTATTAAAAAAATATATATATATATATTATAATTTATTATTTTTTTTGCTCCAGTGACTGCTAAATTTAGGATAAAAGCTATTATAAAATAGAAAGTTTAAAAAAAAAATTATATAAAATATAATATATAAAATATATATATATATATTTTAAAAATAAAATGGGTATATAAAATTAAACTAATAATAGCAAATAGTAATACTATATATATATAGAATATATATTCATTTTTTAAAAGAAAATATGTAGCCAACTTCTACATTATCATCATCTAAATAATATATATAATATTTTATGGAGGTGAATTAAAATAAAAATAAAATTATTAATAGTATTATTATTAATAGTAATTATAAAAGTTACCTTTTTGTAATTTATAATTTTTATAAATAAATATCACTTTTTCATTGTTCCTTAATTTAACAATTTGATTTTTTATTCTTACATGATTAATATATGTACCATTTGAACTAATATTAAGAAAATGAAAAAAAAAAAAAAGAAAATTAAAAAGTTGAAATAATTATAAATACATTATTAAATTTAAATTACCTATTATCTTTTAAATAAACATCACCAGTATTATTATCTTTTAAAACTTCAACATGAAAATTTGATACGATTAAATGATTAATTTGAATTGTACATTCTATTTTATTTTATGTAATATAGTATAACATATACATATTAATAGTTTGATTGAATAATACTAAAACTAAAAATAATGACATTATACCTTGATTTCTACCGATTACAAATCTTTTTATGTTGTTTTTTATATAAAAATGTGAAGAATAATTGGAATTCATTGGTATTAATTCTAACCAAACCTTTTTTTTTTTAATAATAATAATAATAAAAAAAAAAATGAATGTTAAATATTTATTTTTTTAATTAATTTCATATATATTTTTCTTTAAAAAAAAAAAATTAATACATACATCTTCATTTGATAAAGATAAATTTGCAAATGAAGGTTCTAAACTTTGACTATTATGGTGTATTATAGAAATAATATGTTTATTATGTGATTTACTATTACTTTCATTGTGTACTCCAACAGTATTTGAACGTTTATTTCTTTCATTAAATTCAAATTCATTACTATATTTTCTTTTTCGAGAATTAGAGTTATCTATAGGTACTGCATTAATTTCAATATTATTTGGTGATGATGAATGTGGTGTTTGGCACGGTGAAATAGATTTTCGATCTATATAATAATAATAATAATAATAATAATAATAATAATAAATTTTTAATAATAGTTTCTATATAGAGTATTATTTAAAATTAAATTAATTAGAAAAAAAAAAAAATTACTTGGATTCTTTAAAGCATCTAAATTAATAACAAATTCTGTTTGATAATATTTATCATCTATTTAAAATAAAACATATTATATATATATTAATAATAGATATAATATATTATTTTCATTTTAATTACATCTTACCAGAATCTGTTAATTTAATATTACAATCTGTATCTAACATAGTTGGTTCATTTTTCTTTAAAATTCTATCATCTATAAATACTTTATTAGAACTGGAATATATATTATTAAAATATTAATTAAATTTAAATTTATTTATTTTTTTTAAAAAAAAATATATGTATATATATATAGATAATATAATAATTATAAATATTTAAAACAAAAAAAAAAAAAAAAAAAAAAAAATACCTTTTACTTTTATCTATAATATAGGGTATATTATCCATCACACAAAATATAAGATGAAGTTGACTAATTTCTTTATCCGGTAAATAAACAGTACATCCTAAGGAAAAAAAAAAAAAAGATATAATAATATTATATATAATATTAAAATATATATTTTGATTAAATTAAAAAAAAATTCGCCTATTCTATTAAAATTTTCTCTCTCTCTTTTTATAATACATATAATTAATTTTTAATAATCTACTTTTATTCCCGCCGAGTAAGATAATATCTGAATCAAATTTCATATTTTCTTCTTTTTTATTATCTTTTTCATTATACGTTAACATTCCCCAATTTTTTATTCTTTTACTTATTAATTTTGGTTCATTAATGATATCTTCTTCCTACAATTTTTGTATAATTATTTTATTATATTATTAGTAAATATATACAATGAAAAATAATAAGAAACAAATCATATTTTCGATGTTATATATTACTGGCATGGAAAACCATGGATGGTTTAATGCTTGATCACATGAAAACCGTTTTTCTTTATCTACTATTAATAAATTTTCTATTAAATCTATAACTATAAATATGAATTAAATATAAACGATTAAAGATGATTAACAACAACAACAGCAAAATTTTACTACTACTACTACTACTAATAATAATAATAATAATAATAATACTAATAATAATAATAATAATAATAATAATAATAATAATAATAATAATAATAATAATAATAATAATAATAATAATAATAATAATAATAATAATAATAATAATAATAATAATAATAATAATAATAATAATAATAATAATAATAATAATGATGATGATGATGATGATGATGATGAAATTATTATATTAATTCTTTTTTAAAAGTTTACCATTAAATGAAACTCTTGTCCATATATTATTTGTAAAATCAATTATTGATTTATTGAAATCTTTGTGGGGTAATAAATTCGAAAGCATCTAAAATAAATAAATCACATAAATATTAATGTACATGAATTAATAATATAAAAAAAATAATTAACATTTTTTTATAATGTATACCTGAAATAAAACAACACCTAAACTCCAGCAATCGACTTTACTATCGTAAAATTTTTTTTGACCAGTATTATTATTCATAATTTCAGGTGCTTTAATAAATATATATTATATAAATACAAAAGAAAGAAAAAAAAATCATCAGTAAATATATATATTTGAAAAAAAAGCCTTCAAATAAAATATTATAATATGAAATATTTTAATTTTTTTTTTTTCATTCTATGTTAAATACCTAAGTAACTCGGTGTACCACAAAATGTTTGAAGTCCTGTATCCTTTGCCGTACCAAAATCACTAATTTTTGCAATGACTTTAAAATCATTTGCTGTATCTATATTCTGGCTATAGGAATCGTTATGATTTAGATTATATTTTTCAATTTCTAATAAAATATTATCTGGCTTAATATCTCTATGCGTTATTTTCCTATCATGTAAATACTACATAATCACACACATGTATATAATAATTATATATTTTAATATAAATGATTATGTATTTATTTTTATAGCATTTTACAGTAAATATTATATTAATTGATATTTATATTACTTTTAATCCTTCTAAAATTTGTCGATATAATATTCTGGACTCTATTTCGGGTATTCCATTTTTTTGTTCAATTAAACTATCATAAAATATAATTACTATAAAAATTATTCGAAACTAAAAAAATTTTTACATTTGTAATATCTGTACTTACTTTAATAAGTTTCCACCTTTCATTAATTCAGTAACAAGATAAAGTTTTTCATCTTCCTGTATACATTCACAAAATTTAATTATATTTTTCTAATAATATAATATATATATATAAATAACATTACACATTAAAAAATTAGTAACATTCAAATTACTAGAATATATGTTTTTTATTGATACATTACATGATCTAATTTTTGTAAGATTTCTATTTCTCTTTTAAATCCAATCTTTGCTGCTTCATTAAAATAAAATTTGCCAATTTCTTTATATATTAAAGATACAATAAACAAACAATATTAATATATTAATATTAATTGATTAGTAAAATTATTCTTAAATAAAAAGTAAATGAATTTAGGTAAAATATTAAAAAAAAAAAAAAATAAAAATAAAAACCTATAATTTTAACAGCAAATTCTGCTCCATCTGATTTTCTTATTGCTTTTCGTACAGTTGAAAAAGCACCACTTTGTTTTGTTAGTATATTAAAGAAATTAAGAGGAACAAAAAATCAATAATCGATATTTATTTCCATGGAAATTATATTTAATAGAATTTAAATATGTACCTTCCAATTATATTTTTAATTTCATATTTACTATATATAGTATTGGGGTTGCTTTCTTTGAATGAGTGATTCAATAAAAATAAAAATTCATAGCCTTTACATTACAAGGTACATAAAAATAAAAAAAAATAAATATTATTTTAATAAATTGATAATTCTTAAAATATATATATTCTTAATATAAAGTAATAAAACCATAGTAATAATTTACTTTGGTCACCATCCTTTACTACTGAAATTATATCATTGTTTGTTAATGTCAATTTTTGATGTTCTTTTAAATTAACCGAATTTACCGTTGTTCCATTCTTACTGTATGTTAATTAATATTGATAAATACATATTAATATTTAAATATAAACACTTTACATTAGTTATTTATTATTTATATATAGGCACTTTTCTTTTACCCAATATTTTCTGTTTAACAATTTTAAAAATTAAAAAAAAAAAAATAGTCAGCAAAATCTTTATATTTAAATAGGTATTCAAAATATATAAAATGATGAAACAATGATTTTATTTACCTATTTCAACATAATATTCTTTTGTAATTTCATTTCTTTTTAAATATAATATAAAATGCTATTTTTTTTAAAAAAAAAAAAAAAAAAAAAAGAAAGAAAAGAAAAGAAAAGAAGAAAAGAAATAGAAAGAGAAATAATAATTATATTTATAGTTTTTTAAAAATTTAATATATAATAATAATTTAATACTTTAATTTATAAAATTTAAAAATTTGAATTTTTAATATATAATATGTATATTTAGACTACTTACTATTCCACTAATACAATTTCCTTTAATAACATAATCACAATTTCTGTGTCTTCCAAAACGTAAAAGAATAGAAGGTAAGGAACAATAAAAATCGTTGGAATGTGGTAAATTGAAATTTCTTAATAAGGCCCATTGATTTTCTTTAAACTATTTTGTATACAGTTTCACATGTTTATACAATAGCATAATTGAATATACATTTAATATCATTTGATAAAAGAAATTAAAACAATAATAATAATCATTGTTTTATGTATTTTTTTTTTTTTATTTTTAAAGAAATTTAAATTTATTTAAATTTTTATCCTAAATATATACTTACAATAATTGGGGGTTGTGCTGTTTTCTGAGTTTGAGTTTGAGTTTGCGTTTGCGTTTGACTCTCAAATGATTCTTGACTAAATATATCCTGTTTATCAGCTTGAGATATTTTTGGTACTTTTATTAAGTCATGAGTAACCATACTTGAATCTTCATTATCAGAACTAACAAAGAGAACAACCGAAGATTCAGAGGAATGAAGTGAATATTCTGCTGATGTCATTAACTTAGTATATATTATTGGAATTCTTTGTAGTAAAAAATTTTAATTTTATTCTATTTTTTTTTTTTTTTTTTTTTTTTTTTTTTTGAATAATTATTTACATAAAATATTGAAATTTCAAGATTTTAGTACAATTAAACTTTATAAAAAAATTTGTCATTAAAAATTATATTTATTATTTTAAAATATAAGATATATTTATTATTGTTGATATTAATAGTAGCATCAGTAATAGAATAGTAGCACTAATAGTAGTATTTTTATTTGCATTATTGTATATTTATTTAAAAATATATAAATTCATACATGCCTTTACAATTAAAATTTATTATAATTATTTTTGAATATTTCTTTTCATTTATAGATATAAAAAGAATGACAATAAAATATATAGATTTTAAATGCTTTTTTTCTCTTTTTCTTTCTTCCCTTTTATTTATTTTAGAATATTTTTACTTTATTTATCATTTGTAAATTTTAATAATTTTTAACATAAATTAAAACAAAAAGAAAAAGAAGAAAAAAAAAAAAAAATTAATATCTTCTTGATATTAATGGTAGAAATGTTAATTAAAAATTTTTTTTCAAATTTGTAGAAAATAAAGAAAATAACAGCTTTAATGATAAGAAACATTAATATAAAAAAAAAGAGTGTAATAAAAAAAAAGATAAAATACAATAGAAACAATGAAAAAAAAACAATAAAATATATATACATATGTATATAAAACCTTTTTTTTTTTAAAAGAAAAATAACAATTTATTTATTTCAAAAAATAAAAAGATATTAAAAAGCAAATTTTGTTGTGTAACAAAATAGAATTTAAAAAAAAAAAATATTTAAAATAAAGAAAAAAAAAAAAAATAAATATTTTTTATTATATGTTATCTTTAATAAGCATTTTTCAGTAATGTATAATAGTAGAAAAGAACATTATACTAGATAAATAAATGGAAATGAAATTGGATTCTTTTATTTAATAATACTGTTATTTCTTGTAACTGTGATTTTTTATAAAGATTAAAATAAACTTTATAAAATGGTCAAATGTTTCTTTAATACCATTAATTTATTGATTCCTCTAAGTATATGTTTCTTTATTTTATTATATAGGCATTACTTATTTTTGTTCAATAATAATACATGCTGTTTTTTTTATTTATTATTATTATTATTATTATTATTATTATTATTATTATGTTTATTATTATTATTATTATTATGTTTATTATTAAAATATCATTTATTACTTTATCACAATACTTTATTAGAATGGGAAATGAAATTTTTTATTTCTAGTAATTATTGAATGTTCTAATTAAAAGTAATGAAACCTTTTTTTTTAAAAAAAAAAAAAAAAAAAAAAGTAAAAAATAGAGTTTCTTTATTTTATAAGCATTTCAATTCTTAATAAAAAGAAAAAGAAAAGAAAAATATAACATTAAAAACCAACTTAATAATGTTACCTTTTAGGTAAAAATTAAAATTCAATCTTTAAAAAAAAATTTTTTTTTTTAATTATAATAATTATTATTATTATTAAATGTTTATTAATGATTTAAAAAAAAATGTTTTTTTTTTTATATATATATATAAAATATACCTTTAAAAACAAAAAAAAAAAAATACGCAAAATTCAAAATTATTTAATTTATTATTAAAAGCTCTCATCTACTAATCAATTTTATTAAACTTGTATATTTATTGATAATTTGAATATATCTATCTATTTATATATTATAAATAATTAGATATATAATATACCAATGCTTTTGAAAAAAAGAAAATAATTATACAATTAAAAAATTTATAAATATTTTTGCATTAATTTCCCTATATATAATAAAACAAATAATCATTTATTTTATAATTATCAACTTAACATATTAAAAATGAGTACGAGATCATTAAGAAGTAGAAATAAGAGAAAATCTTCAACTAATGTTAGGTATTCTGAAATATAATTTTAAATTATTTATGCATATGTAATCATATAGAAAATATTATAGATGTATAATAAACATTTATAAAATTGAATTCCCCAATACAAATTTCAATTTAAAAAAAAAGAAAAAAAAGAAACCTAAAATCACAGAATATAAAATATAATGATTTTTATAATTACTTTTTAATAATAGTTAAACTCATTTTATATAACAAATATTTAAAATAATTTTTCTTCTATTATTTTTATAAATATAATTTTTAATAACTTTTTTTTTTCTTTTTTAATTAATATTAATAATAAAATCTATAAATTATTAAGTTCTTCATTATATCTCGGTTATGTTGAAGATGAAGAAACTATAGAATCTATTATGAAAAAATTTGAAGAAATGGAAAAATTAAAAAAAGAAATTGCTGAACAAAAAGAAAAAGAAAAAAATAGTGAAAATGATAATGGTAATAATGAAAATAATCAAGATACTAATGGAAACGAAGAGTTAACTTTCACAGAAGAGCAGTATGAGGAATTATTCAAAAGAACTGCATCTTTTACACCAGAAACATTAGATGCTGATATTGCACACATGGAAGATTGGGAATTTTATGACCCAATTGATGAAGACAATGAAGAAAAGTAAAGTTTATTTATTATATAGTTAAATGAAAAATGACTAGTTAATATTATAAAATAATTTGGAATGATTTTGATATTGGATATAATAATAATAATAATAATTATAATACTGGATGTTAAATTATTACATAAAAAAATATGATAACAATTCAACAAAATTCATATTCACAATACACAATAGTATCATTTATTAATTAATATAATAATGTCGTTCATTGATAATTATCATTAATGAAAATATTTAAACAAAAAATTAATTTATAATTATATTTATATTCATTTCTATTTTATTAAATTTCACATACATATTAAAAATTTTATTTCCTTTTTATCTTATAAGTGATTATTGGTTCGTTGATGATGACTTTGCCTGGGAAGATGATGAACCAGAAATTAAAAGACACAAGAGAGGACCTGGCTCTTACAATTCTTCAAGAGAAAGTATATTAAACAAATATAAAATTATGCAAATTCAAATGCAAGATAGAAATGGTAATTATGTTACTGTAAAAAGAAGAATAGCGTAAGTATAATTTTTTTTTTAAATTTTAATTAAAATGAAGTAGAAAATAATATGTTTTATAAATTTTATAGTTATATATATTGAATTGTGATATTAATATATTCAAAAAATTAAATATTTTATAGGTCTACCGATCCAAGTTTACCAACATATATTCGTATTTTACCACTTCCAATTTCTAGATCATGGTCAAAATGTATAAAGCCATTATCCGAAACAAAATATGTCCCAACAGAAGGTTTTAGGTAACAATCATAATATATATATTTCAATATGTAAAGTTTTTGTTTTTGTAAAAAGGTTTAATAATAGTGTATATTTATTTCTTTTATTATTATTATTATTATTATTATTATTATAAAAGATATTTTGAAGATGATATATTTAATTTTGATTTCAGTAAAATTGGTAATGATTTCCAAGCTATATATATGGATCCTCCACTTTTACTTCCAGGAGAAGAAAAAACACCAGGAAAAATCACTATTGAGCAATTTGTAAGTACCTTTACATTTAATAAAAATAAAAAAAAAAAAGCGCAATCTATATATATATATATATTTAAATTATCAATAATCAATATTTATTAAACGTTATAACTATGTATGAAAAATTATAAAATAATTTATTTAAGGGTTCATTAAAAATTTCACGTTTAGTAAAGAAAGGTTTCTTATTTATATGGTGTGAAAAGGAATATATACCAAATCTTATACAAATATGCGATAAATGGGGCTTTAAATATGTTGAAAACTTTGCTTGGATTAAAAAATACATTAATAATCGTATTGTTAAACAACCATATACTTATTTCAATAAATCAAAGATTACATGTTTCATATTTAGAAAGGTAAATAATCACTATATTGTGATTGAATAAAAATAATCAACATACTAAAAATAAAAATATTAACTGATAAATAGGAAGGTGATGTTGAATTACGTCATCAACGTAATCCAGATTGTGAATTCGATTATATAAAACCAAAAATACCAGGTGAATTAACTGAACAAAAACCAGAATTTATATATAAAGTAATCGAAACATTATTACCTCAAGCAAGATATAGTCCAACTAATAATAAGGGTACAAAACTTTTAGAATTGTAGGTTTTATTATTATTATTATTTTAATTATATGATAATTGATGATTTTTTTATATGAATGTTTAAATAACAAATATTTATGTTTAATAATTTTTAAAATAGATTTGGTCGTAAAGATCATAAAAGAAAAGGGTGGACTTCAATTGTTCAAAAATCCGAGTAATTTTTTCCTTTATTATTTTTTTTTTATATTTACTTTTATTTTTAATATATAATAAATAAAAATATTTTTTATACAAGAAAAACATATATATAATTTGTTTAGTTTAAATAAAAAAAACTTAATATTTTTTTAATTATTTTTTTTTTTTTTTTTTTTTTGCTTTTATTTATGACAAAGTGTGAAGACTATAATTTAAATTCAAATTAAATAGTATAATATATCTTGACATATTAAAGTTATTTACTTCTTTTATTATATTTATAAATATTTTTTTTCAAATATAATCGTTTGATATATATAAATAGTATTAAAATATAAAATCAAAAAAAATCTTTCAATTTTGAAGTTTTATAATTTCAGTTATTTAACTTTTTTTTTTTTTTTTTTTTTTTTGTTGTTGTTGTTGTTGTTGACATTTATAATTAGTTGGTATATCAAACCTTTGATATTAATAATAATAAAATATATAATAAAGTTTTAAGTTTGGGTATTATTAATAATTATTCATATATAAAATAAAGTTAATTTAAAATATAACTAATACTTTTATATTACATTTCATTAACAATATAAATACTAATGTATTCTATTAAAAAATACATAATATTTAATTATTATTGATAATTTAAATAGTAATAATCATTAATGATTTATTATTTATAAAAGATGCAAAATAATAAATGATATTAAAATATTTTTTATAGAAAGTTTTATAATTTTTATATTAATTTTATAAAAATAAAAAATTGGAAATGTGTCTATGATATTATTTTTTTAAAAAAAGTTTTGTGATGATAAATAATTATTGATATTATGATATTATGATAGAAATTATTTCTTCAACGACATAATAAATCATAATTATTGTTTCGACTTTCTTCTAATTCCCTATCTATGCCAGGTAAACGTGCCCATAATAAGAAATTCTTACCTTCGGGTGAATATAATTTTTCATTAGAACAATAAATTTTTTTATAATAGTTTTAAAAATTAATATTTTTTTTTAAAAAAAAAAAAAAGTTTATATTATTATTATTATTATTATTATTATTATTATTATTATTATTATTATTATTATTATTATTATTTTGAAAAAATACCAGAAGAATCTAATCTTTCTCTTGGTATTACACTATCAGATAAAAACATCCAGAAATGTCCATTATTACATGATTCTAAACATGTTTCACATGGATGAGTAACATGATACCCTATTACGTTTCCACTGTTAATTTTTAATATTTAAAAGCTTTAATAAAAATAGCTATTATAGATATATTGTAATATATAGTGTTAAAAAAATCTTTTATATATACCATACTAAACATGCTAAATCTCTAATTTTACAATGACAATTACAGGTCATATAATCTTTGTCAACTAATTGTATTCTTTTACATATATAAATTATAAAATTTTTATTTTATAAAAAAAAAATATTTAATACTAAGAGTTAAAAAACATTATTGATTTTTATATTAATTATATATTCTAAATTAATAAATACCTCCCTGATGGTGGTGAATCTGTAGAATATAATTCCACTCTAAATTTATTTTATATATTTAAAAATTATTTATTAAAAATAAGCACTTTTTATTTTATCATATGAAAGATAGTATTATATAAAGATATTTAAAATAAACTTTTTTTTTATTTGATAATATCTATACCTGGTATCTCCAAGAAGAATAGCTTTCATACCTCTATTACAAACAACTGTATAACAATGTTTACATGATAATTCATAAACAGTTTTTGAGTGAAAATATGAATTTATTGATGATGATCCATTAATTGAATTGGACATTGGTTATAAATGAATAAAATATTCTTTTTTTTTTTTATATTTTTAAGTGATGTAAATATAAAATTATTATAAAATTTTACTATTTTTATTTATTTATCTTGCTTATGAATATTTTTATTATTGTGATTTTTTTACTTTTTGTTCGATAAAAATCTAAGATTTTGAGAAGCTCTAATTATATAATTTTTAACTAAAAAATATTTATAAAAATAAAATATATACAATAAATAATATTAATATTTTATCAGTTAAATATAATTCTTATAATTTATAATAATATTATAAATATTATATCCATCAGTATTATCAGTATTATTAATGAAATTTCATAAAGAATTAATAAAGCAGTCGATAAGGTTAATTAATAATTTTTTTATATCATACAATTTGTCAATATCAAGTTTTATTGTTTATATTCATTTATAATATATTAAAAATAATACAAGTATTACAAGTAATACTATTAAATATAACTTATATTTTTGTTATTATTATTTTACACTTCTATATGAATAGTAATAATAATAATAATAGCTTGACATCGATAATTATTAGTAATAAATAATGAAAATTATATTTAACTTGCTAAATTAAACATTATATATTGTTTCTCTATTTTAGTTAAGAGTTTTAACTCGAAAAAAAAAAAAAGCGTTTTTATTAATTTTTAATAATTACCATTAATAATTATTTAAAAACTTTTTATTAATACTGTTTTGTTTTTATCAAAACCTTGGCTTTATTATTTTTAAATATGTATTTATATTAATTGTTATTTTATTTCTTTTTTTTTAATTTTTTTTTGCCTTGTTCTATATGAATAAAGTCAAGGCATACAAAAAAAATATTTTGAAATGTAATCATATTTACTTTTATAAAAGCAATAATAATAGTAATAAGCTTTAAAATTATAACATCAACATCAACAACACAAAATGATATAAAATAAAGTTAATAAACTTTCATTATATATATTAATGTGATTTTGATTTATGTTTTTTTTTTTTTTTTTTTTTATTCAAGTTTAATTTAATCTTTTTTTTTTATTTTTCTTTCTTTTCTTTATTCTCTTTAGATTTCATTAAAACCAATTTTAAATTTAATATAACAATAATTAAACAAATTTTAAAACATAAGAAAATAAAAGGTTTAAAATTTAACAACAAATTTTAATCATTCACTTTTTTTTTTAACTTTTTTATCATAAATAGTAATTACTATCTAACAATCTTCTTTATTATTATTACAGCTTTTTTTTTTTAACATATTTCTTTTAAAATTTCAAAATTAAACTTCATATTTTTTAATATGAAGTTTTAAATTATTTTATTTTGTTAAACATTTAAATTTTATTATAGTAAACTGATTTATTAATGATGTAAAAATATAAAGATTACTGTTTTAATGTTTATTCATTTATTAATATATACTAAATTTATATGATATAATTATATTTGTTGCATTTATTTATCATAATTTTCTTTTAAATATATATAATATTTAAAAAAAAAAATAATAATAAAATAAATAAATAATATTGATAATAATGTCATTGTAGTATTATTTAATTTTTATAAGAATATATAATAATTTAATATTCAATGTTAAAAATTATATGATTCCGTAATTAATATAGAACAAAAGTTAACTTTATATAACAGCAAATGATTAAGAAAGACTTCTATGTTCATTTCTATAATTATAAAAATAAAAGATTAAATATACTGACTATCTAGATTACATATTAAAGATTCTTTATAAATATTATTCAACTGACATATATGAAATTTTCATAAAAAAAAAAGTATATATATAGTAAATTAGAAAGAAAAATAATAATTTTTATCATAATATTTATATTTTCTTATTGTATTAGTTAATATATTTATTCATTATTTTCATCAAAAATATCTTCGATATTTAATCCTCCAATTTCGTCAATTCTATCTAATGCTTTCTCATCTATTGTTAATATTTCAAATAAATCATTGATAAATAGTCTGGCTGTTAAACGGAAATTATATATACTTTGCATTTTTAAGGATTCTATATAAAGATCTATACTTTGGAATTCATATGGTGTCTCATGACATATCCTAGATTATAATTTTTTTTATTTAAAAATATGGAAATAAATAGTTAAAATCATTTTTTTTGGATAAGTTATACTTATTTACTATTATCTTAGAATTGTATATATACCTAATCAAAGTTTTAGATGCTGAATTTGATAAAATATGATTACATAAATTACCAATATTTTCTAATATTTCATATTGGGTATCTGTAAGATTAGCTTTTGGTTTATAAAATGATGGGTATTTCATTTCACACTCTTCCTTGGTATTTTCTTCATCATCTCCACTAATTTCTTTATCTAATTTCTCTTCTTTTTCATTTGTATTAATTTCACTCTCTTGTTTTTCTTCTTTTTCTTCTTTTATATTAGTTTCACTCTCTTGTTTTTCTTCTTTTTCTTCTTTTATATTAGTTTCACTCTCTTGTTTCTCTTCTTTTTCATTTGTATTAATTTCACTCTCTTGTTTATCTTCTTTTTCTTGTCCTTGTCCTTCTTCTTCTTTATCTGTATTGGTTTTGTTGATTTGTTTCTCTTCTTCCTCACTGTTATTCATTAAAATTTCTACTTTTTCGTTGAAAATATTTTCAGAATTATTTTCATCGAATTCTTCTTCATTACTTGATTCATCAATTTGTTCTTTTGATAAAATATTAATTCCTTGATCATTTTCATCTTCCATTGAGGTTTCACAACTATCATTGCTTTCATTACATTCCTCTGATATTTTACCCAATTTGTTTTCACCTTTTTCTTTTTCATCATAAATACTAATAGATTTACAACTGAGTTCATCATCATTTCTAAAGGTATATCTATTTTCAATTTTTAAAGTATTAAACATTCCTTTGTATTTCCACCGTGGAATCTATAAAAAGAAAAGGAGAAAAGTATCATAAAAATAATTAAATTTTTAAATATTAATTAATCATTCGAACAACATATTAAAATTATAATATTTTTTATAAAAAAAATTGTTTATTTTTTAAACATTTACATTCAAAAATTGACTAGAATGATTTGGAACACAAAAACCATTTAATTTACCAAATGGTAAATATGGTGAATTCCATCCATATTCTTCTAATTTTTCTATACCTGTGCTTGTTTTTGATATCATGCCAATAATATAATAAGAGGTTCTATTTTGTTTTATATAAAAAATATACATTAATATATATTTATTAAAGAAAAAAAAATAATTCACTCTATTTTATTGAAACATTAAATATATATTTAATTTTTAATACAATTTACCCTTTTAATGTTAAAACTTTGGATTTTTCCGCAATTTCAATAATATTCTTTATAATATCTTCTTCAAGTAAAAATGTAATACCAGATATTGAGGAACCAATATTACCAACTGCCCATAGAATACTTTTCAATTTTAACAATTTCTTTCTATTTAAATTTTTCATTCCATATTTTCTTATATAGTTTGCAAATTCTTTGAAATGTCCCTTTTCCCTTAAAAATTCACTTCCTTCTTTACTTTTAATTAATTCACCATAAAAATGTGGAGGTATCTCACTATTATTTTAAAAATAAAATTATATTAATATAAAAAATCTATATATAAAATTCTCATCTTCAAAAGTATATGATATTTACAGTTTTTCAATTGGTAAAGTACTTCTATTTTTTGGATCATTACAATAACCATTTATATTTAAATGTGATATTTGTGAATTTCCATTATATGAAAATGCCTTTTCAATAGCCAATTCTAATTGAATGGTATATAAAACATTTATTTTCTATATAATTATATATTTAGAATTTCGATTTTAAAAATAAATCAATATTAAATATTCTATTGTTTGTTCTTATTTAATTCAATTCATTTTTTTTTACATACCTCATACCACTGAGTCATACATTTTTCAATATAACCTAATTCATATAAATAATTATAACCAACACTAGTCGTCAAAAACCTATTTAAAAATATTATATATATTTAGTTTTTTTTATTAATAATTATTATTACTTTTATTATTATTAATATATATTTTACTTTAATAATAAAGAATTTCCAATATTTCCTAAGTGTTGTAGACTTGGTCGTAAAGCTACTACAGATTCCAAATTTTCACTATAATTACAAGCTTCTTCTAAAGTTCTCACTGCTGTTTTACAGACTTCTAAGTCAATATCATATAGCTAAAAAAATTAAATTAATAAATTATGCAATTATAATCCATATATCTTAGAAATCATATAAATACTCTAGATAGTTTAGTTACCTGCATTACTAAATATTTCATTCCCCATTTACTAATATCTTTTACTCTTTCTTGAAGCAATTGTCTCATATATTTTGTAGCAAATAATCTTATATTCTATGCCATTCATAATTATTAATTAATTAAAAATATTATCATTATAAAATAAATTTAAATTAAAATATTTTAATATATTATTAGCCATCTATATATTTATTTATAATAATTATTGTATTATTACTCTTGATCCGGAAGTCATTATTGTTATTAATATTACTCTTGGATGGTAATCCCTTTATATTAATTTTAAAATTAATATTTATTAATATTTATTTTTTAATAATACTATAAAGTATTTTATTTCATATTCATATCAACACTACTTACAAATTATAGTCAAGGCTTTGTATAATAATCTTTAATAAATCATCTCTATTCTTTAAGTTTATTACTTTGTATAATTCTGTCCATATTTGATTTTTTTCCAGTATTCTTTTATTTTGATATGTTATAAAAATCATATATTATTATTATTATTATTATTATTATTATTATTATTATTATTATTATTATTATTATTATTATTATTATTATTATTATTATTATTAATACATACTTATTTCCTTCCATAGTTTTTGTCATTACACCAATGAAATTGAAATATTCTGAAGTTAGTGTTGATTTTAATTTTCTTTCGTCAAATAAATTAATATTAGAGTCACCATTTGAAAGTGATGTTGTAGTCTATAATTAAAAAGAAATTTAATGTCAATTATACAATATCAATTATATAAAGAGAAACATTTAAAAATATATATATACTTTTGTTAATTCTTCTAATGATTCCGATATTTGTTTAAATGGACCACATTCTATTAATAATTTTACACCTTCAGGATTTGTTATTAATAATGAAATTATATTACATCCAATTTCTGTATATAATGTTGAATTCTTTAAAAATAATTTACACACATATATATTAAATAACATAATATTATTAATTAATATTAATATTTTTTCAGTAAATTTAAAAAATAAAAAATATTACCATAGCTTTTAATGGTATATCTGAAAATTGATGGTTTGACGGTTTATAAAAAAGCAATAATTTTTTCATTAATCCACTTCCTAAAGTTTCTTCTAATCGTTTTGGATTTAAGAGAGGTCCTTTTACTAATTCTTTAATTGCACTCCAATTCCATTTTGAAAAATCTTTTGTATACTATAAAGGAATACAAATAGTTATAAAATTAATTGATTATGTTTTATTTCCTATGTATTTAGTGTTATTACTTATTGTTTTTTATTCAAATATTTGAATATAAATAGATATAAACAAATATTATTCATATTAATATTTTTTAAAAAAAAAAAATAAAATTTATACCTGTGTTTCATTGACTAAATTTCTGAAATGTGTATCATCCATAACTAATCCCATCTGTAATTTAACTTGTTCAATTTGTCTTTGAGTTCTTCCAATTTTCTTATTATCCATAGATTTTTTAAGCCCATCCTTCCATATAGTACTATTTGAAAAAAATAGTATTTATGAAAATAAAATCTATTAATATTAAAAATTGTATAAATAACATATATATAGAAATTGATATAAATACCAATTATTAACTTCATCACTCGTAACAACAGCTACTTTCTCTTTCTTTTTTCTGAGACTATCAATATGGAAAATAGCTTCAATTGCTTTATGTCTTTGTACATCATCAAAATCTACAGCTATTTCAAATAAATTTGGAAGAGCCTATTACATTTAATTTTAATAAAATATACAATTAACATTATAGTTTGATTTTATTAGATGAATTAATATTAAAATTATTTTTACATGTAAATTTATAATATAATCCACTGGTAATAAACGATTTGATAAATCTAAAAATTCACCAACTAACACTTTTGCTTTAGTAGAAATAACTTTATGATCCTGTTGAATTAAATGAATCAAAACCTTTATAAAAAAAATTAATATTTAATTAAATATTAATTTAAAAAGTTATATTTAATATTATAAATTTTTATTTAATAATAATACTTCAAAAATATTAGATTCAATAAAAGCCATAAGCAAAATAGATAAGTAGTAATTAAATATGTTTGTTTTTGTTGACGTTTGAATAGTTGACTTGGTATCATTTCCACCATTTTTATATGAATATGCTTTTTATTTAAAAAAATAATTAAAAGTTAATATTTTTTTATATTTTAAAAATTCTTTATATATATTTTTTTATTTACTTTTTAAATTTTTTCCTGGCATGAATTGTTTAGGTAGTTTTATTTTGAATAAATTAAAAAGCAAAGTAATAAGTACCTCCTATAATCATCAATTTTTATAAATTGATTTAATATTTTTGTTTTTTTTTTCTTTATTTATTTAATAGTAATGTTTATATGATATGTACTTGTAATTCTTCATTTGGATATGTCATAGAATGTACTATTGAACGAATAGATTCTTTATTATCAATACATAAATATATTAAGCCTAAAAAAAAAATAATAATATATTAATAAAAAAAAATTTTTATACTATTTTTTAAATAATATATATGTATTTACCAGCCCAAGACTGAAATAATGTTAATATAATTTTTGAACTTGATTCTAGTTTTTTGATATATGATTGTTTGTCTGTTGTTACTTGAGAAGAATCAGTTAATGTTGATACTATCATCTATTAATCATTAAATTAAATAAATTATATAATAAATAAATTAATAATATTTATTTATTTATTTATTATATATATTTTTATAATTTATACTTCAACATCCACAGATGGTTTAATATAACAGCGTGTATCTTCTGAATCCAGTAAATGAACAATTGTCATTGTTAAAGTAGAAGCCATTTCACTTGGTCCATCTACTAATAAATGAAATAATGTTTTCATACCATTACATTTTGCTACTAATGCTGTATTTTTAATTGCTATTCATTATTATAATCATTTTTTTTATTTAATATAGAATAAAAAAAAAATTTAATTTTTATTCTTCATAAATAATAAATAAAAAATTACATAATTTATATAAGGTTTACCAAGTTCACATAATGTTAATATAAAAATATTTCTCAATTTTTCATCTATATATTCTGCAAATGCAATAATTAAACGAACAATACTTTCAGGTAATAAATCTACTGAGTTATTCTTATCAATAATGGATCGAATAAACATTAAGGATTGTTGAAATTCTAAATTTTCCTCAAATCGAAAATTTTTATGATCTTTAATTAATGACCTTTTTTAATTTTGAACATAGTTGTAAATATTTATTATAATAAAATTAAGAAATAAAAAATTCGTTATAATTTCAATGATAATTATGATATTTATTTTAATTAATTGTAAATATTTGTACAATTCATAAAAAGTGTTTCGATAACATAATAATTTTATACCTTATTATAAATATTTCAAAATTCATAGAAAATATCTTTTTAATATATTCTCTATTAATAGCACAATATCTTAAAATCCTTATTGAATTAGCTTTTACTTCTTTTACTTTACTTAAAATTGTTTTCCTTGCACTAATTTTAAAGATATATTGTTTTAATATTTACATTTTTTGTATTATTAAAAATGTTAAATTAATTTTAAATATACAATTACAATGAATGTATATATTAAATTAATGACAAATAGAACTTTTTTTTTTTGGTTTTATTATATTACCATAATAAAATATTGGTTACAAATGGTATATTATCGTCATTTTGAATCATTTTTATAAGTCGACATAAATTATTTTGAATTTCTAATATTTGAACACAGTCATCTATATCAATTTCTTCCAATTTTTTTACTGACTCTATTAATAATATTTTCATATTAATAAAAGATGTTATATATGAATTCATAATTGCATATTAAAAAAATTTTTACAATAAAAAAAAATATAATTATAATAATAATTGATAATAAATTTTAGATTATTTCTATACCTTCAATTTTTAATGTAATAATATCTATATGTTCACTCTTCACTTCATTATCTTGTGTTTTCGAAGGTTTTCTAGTTTGTACTTCATATATTGGAAAGAAATCATCATATTGAAATGATTGTCTTCTTATTTGTTTTTCCTCTATTGAAGTATAGAAGTATAGTAATAAAATTTAAGTAAATATATATATGTATATATATATTATTTTATATTTATATTCTATGGAGTATTTTTATCATGATTCTACAATAAATTAATAAATAAAATAATTATTTTTTTTAAAAAATAAAAAAAAAAAAACCTTTATTGAAATCAAGTATTTTTTTATTAATATTTATTTCTTTTTTAAGTTCATTAATTTTATTATCGAGTTCTCTTAATTCAGTAGTAACTTCATTTATAGGTATAGCTGTTCCTTTCAAAGATATTTTATTAGTAATTAAAAAACCTTCTAATTCTTTTTTCTTCCTCTCTTGTAACACTAATTGTTCATTCAATTGTTTTATATTTGTCTCTGCCATTCGACAATTAATAGACGGGGTATGATCCTCAGTTATTGCATAATTAGAAAATGAACTTTTAATACATTCTGATCCTGATCTCTGCTTCTGAAATGAATAAATAAATGAACTTTGATTTGATCTAGATAAACTCATTATTCTGTTTCTTAATAAATCAAATTTTATTTCTTAACTTTAATAATAAATATAATAATATTATTTCCTTTTGAAATGCTTTTCTATTGAATATTATTAATTTTTAAATATTTCCTTTTTTTAAAAAAAAAAAAAAAAAAAAAAAAAAGATATAAAAATTATTTTCTAATATAAATGTTATATACAATATATATATTTTTTTTATCCAGGAAAAACAATATATTTAATAATATGTTATAATTTTGCCATTTATATAAATTTATTATTTACTGGGATATGTGTTTATAATAACAAAATATGTTATTATAACTAATATTTATTTAAAAAATAATTTTATTGATTTAATTAGTTTTAAAAATTTTTAATAAAAATAAGATAGGAAAATTTTATAAAGGTGAATAAAAAAATCAATGAGTTTTTTTTTTTTTTTTTTTTTTGCAGTTTTCCACTATACTTTGGGAATAGTAAATCTATGAATAAATATGAATAACTATTAGATCATTTTCAATATCGATTTTTTATTATCATCGAGGAATGTACAATTTCTTATACTCTCTCAATATATATGAAAATTTATTTTTCTAAAACCATAGAAAAATCAAAATATATATATATATTTATATATATAAAATAGAATAATATATACAAAAGAAATATAAAAAAAAAAAGTTTAATCATATTTTCTCTTTCTTTTTATTAATATTCTTTGTGAACTCTGATTTATAATAATCATAATTATTATAATATAAAGTAAAAAATATATATATATATAAAGTATTTATTCGAAATTTAATTATTGAAATGAATTATTCAAAAACTTTACTTTTTATATATTCTTTTTAGCAATTAAAATTAATATTAATTTACTTTATATATTATTTTAATTATATAAGAATTATTTATAAAATTATGATTAGTGATTATTTATTATTAATTTTGGTTTTCTTCTCGGTTATTATTCTTCCTATTCTTTTTAGGTAAAAAAAAAAATATATATATATATAAAATAAAATTTAAGTCAAACTTTAAAAGTTTAAATTCAATAATAAAATAATATATGAAAATATTAAAAAGATGGAATGTTAATAATATTAATTATAATTTTAGTAATATAAAATATATTAAAATTAAAAGTTTTATGGGAAAAGGGAAATATAATTATTTTGATATTATGATAATATACATAAATCCCCTATTTCTTGATATATTATAGGATGGATGTTCAACATCCATTTCTACATCTTCTTCAATAAATAAAATTACTATGCTTATTTTAATAATATGAACATTTCAAGCTTCAACAATATGAAATAACTAATTATTGAAATAGTATAATAATTAAATATGAAAATTATTATTTTAATTGTCTGTGATTCAAAACAATTTTTTTATATTTGAAAATTATACGTTTATTTAAATAATTAAAAGCTTTAATTAAAATAAATATTAATAAAAAAAATATTTTAAATTAATCTATAAGGAAAAATTATTGTAGAGTTGTTTCTTTTTTTTTTTTTTTTAAACTTTTTATGAAATTTGTTTTTAATATAAAAATTAAGTTATAATAATTGTAAATATTATGTATATATATATATAACGATGTAATGAAAAATAGAGTTAAAGAATAATAAAAAAGTATTTAATTAAATAAATTAAAATTATAAATTATATATAAAATTAAAATTAACTGAAATATAATATTTATTGTATTAGATATTGGATTTTGGTGCATCAATCATTAATTTCTATTTACTGTGGTTATGAAAGGTATTAAAAAAAAAAAAAAAATATAGATATATATATTAATGATTAAATATTTTTATACATTATAAACAAAATATTATTTATATATTTATTTTATACTTACAACGACGCTTTGGTTGTGCAATTTTTCTTCCAGTTGGCATGGCACCTATGTTAAATAATGGAGTATTATATACGCCACTATTATTATTATTATTGGTATTGGTATTTGCACTAAATTGGAATGTTGGTGTAGATGTAGCTGTAGTTGAATTATTATTACTACCAAAAGTAAATGATGAAGATCCACCATTACTACCAAAACTATTACTAGTATTACCAAAATTGAATGATCCACCAGTAGTATTAGTTGATGAATTATTTATGCCAAATCCACTGTTATTGTTATTAGAACCAAATGAAGGAGTACTACTATTCATAGCATTATTTCCAAATCCAGAATTATTATTGTTATTATTACCAAAGGTGAAACCAGAATTAGTACTGCCATTATTATTATTATTGCTACCAAAAGTGAAACTGGTATTAGTATTGTTATTATTGTTGTTACTGCTACCAAATGTAAAACCTGTACTAGTATTGGTATTATTATTGTTATTCATATTACCAAAACCTCCGGTATTGTTATTACTACCAAATGATGGTGTAGAGTTATTTCCAAAACCGGTATTGTTGTTGTTACCAAAGGATGGTGTAGAATTATTTCCAAAACCAGTATTACCATTGTTATTACCAAAAGATGGTGTTGAATTATTTCCAGTATTACCAAAGGATGAAGAACCAAATCCATTATTAGAGGTATTATTTCCGAAAGAAGTATTATTACTACTAAATGCTGGAGTCGAAGAAGCATTCATATTATTGCTACCAAAAGCATTATTATTGGAATTACCAAAGGATGGAGTTGATGCCATTCCAAAGCCTGTGTTTGAGGTGGTAGTAGTTGGTGTTTTATTAAAACCTCCAAAAGATGGTGTATTAGAAGTATTCATAGAGTTGTTATTAGAGAAAGAAAATCCGTTATTTTGATTGTTTGAAGTTCCAAAAGAAACAGGTTTAGATGAACCAATATCAGACATAGAATTATTATTATTAGAAGATATACCAAATGAATTATTATTTGTACTATTATTTGTAGTACCAAATCCTGTATTTGTATTTTGATTAGTATCCATATTTGAAATACCACCAAATCCAATAGATGGTGGATTAGAAGTAGTTGTTGTACTTGCTTTAAAGCTACCGAAAGTAAATTTTGGTGCTGTTGTAGTTTCATTAGCAGTAGTTGAAGCAGTATTAACAGCAGTTGATGAAATATTGTTGATAGCTGATGAAGTTGTAACAGGTTTAGAAATACCAAATGATACAGTAGTATTTGAGGAGACACTTGATACAGTTGTTTTAGATAAACTGCTAAATGTTGTGGTTGAAACACTGGTCAATGGATTTGTTTCATTTTTATTTCCAAAGGAAAAACTACTTGTAGTTGTTGTAGGGGTTGTAGTAGTAGCAACACTTCCAAAAGTGAATTTTGGAGCTTCAGCTTTAGTAGTAGTAGTTAATTCAGATACACTTTGGCCAAAACTAAATGATGGCTTAGTTGTAGTAGATGGAGCAGCAGTAGAATTAGACTTTGCTAAATTAAGAAGATTACTAGTAGTATCTGTTGTTGATGGGGTTATTGTTGAAGTAGTAGTAGCAGCTGTTGAAGAACCAAAACTAAAGGATGGAGCTGTAGTTGTAGTTGTAGATGTTGTTGAAGAATCAAAGTTGAAAGTTGTAGTTGTAGTTGTTGATGTAGTTGCAGCTGTAGTTGTAGCTGTTGTAGCTGCAGTTGAAGTTGTAGTTGAAGCTGTAGTAGTTACATTTGAAGAACCAAAGTTGAAAGATGGAGTAAATGAACTCATTGGAGTAGTAGTAGAAGAAGGTTGGGCTGATAAATTCTTTCCAAAAGAGAACCCTGAAAATCCAGTAGTACCTGCAGTTGTTGTAGTTGATACAACTGGTTTTTCGGTTTTTGAAGAATCACCAAATTTAATAGATTCTGAAGTAGTATTTGCTTTAGTTGTTCCAAAAGAAAATGATGGAGCTTTTGAATCAGTTAATGTTTTGTCGTTATCAGAAGAAATTGACGAATTAGTTGGCTTAATGCCAAATGAAAATGTTGGAGCATCTGTAGTCTTTTCTTTATCAAGAGTTTTATTATTGTCATTAGTTTTATTAACATTAACAAATGAAAATCCAACAGTTGTAGTATCCTTTCTATCTTTCTTTTCATTTACATTATTACCGAATGTAAATGCTGGCTTACCAGTTGATAAAGATGAATCTTTATTAGAAGTTGGAAGATTAAATTGGAATCCAGTGGATGATTTCTCTGATATTGTAGTAGAAAATAAACCCTTCTTTGAAGGAGGTTCATCTGATTTCTCATCATCTTTAGTTTGAGTAAAACCTGATAATGTTTTATTTTTTTCTGGTTCTTTATTGTTTTCTGATGATGCCTTTTCTGTTGTTGAAAATAAACCTTTCTTTGAGGAATCCGATTTATTTTCATCCTTTGGTTGTTCAATAGTTTCTGTTTTTGCAGTTGTTGTAAAGACTGAAGCTGTATTTGTAGAATTATTACCAAAATTGCATGTAAATCCTGTAGAGTTTTCTTTTTTATTATCAGTCTTGCCTTCTGATGTATCCTTTTTATTTGAGAATGAAAATGTTGGAGTAGAAGATTTTTTTTCTCCATTTGGTTTATTTTCTTTATCTTTTTCAGAATTTAATTTCTTTGTTTCCTCTTCAAATGTTGTTATTAAATTAATTGAATCATTAATATTATTACTTTTATTTAAGGAATCTAAGAATGGATTTTCTGGTAAGTCATTAACTTTTTCAATAATATTAACTTTCTTTTCTTTTTGCATTTGAAGCATTTGAATAACTTTTCTGTCATTTGCTTTATCTCTTTGAGACGATCTTGGAGTTGATAATGGTATACGTCTTGCTGATAATGATGATAATGGTGTTGTAAAAATTTTATCTTCACTAATCTTTTTAGAAGTTGGAGTTGTAGTAATGAATAATTTTTGGGGGTCAAACTTTTAATATGTTTGGTAAATAAAAAAATAATACCATTTTAAAAATTATATTTTAATATTATTTAATATACAAATATAAATATCATTGATTATTATTAATATTAATAAGTTTTTCGATTTTTATAGTGCCCACCCACAAATGAACATTTTGAGTTTTCATTAATTGTTATAAATTTTTAGATATTTGAAAAAAATAATATATAAATTAAAATTAATAAAATAACTATTTTTAATAAAATATAAAATATTATTATTTTTAAATTCAATCTTACATCATTGTTAATTTTATTCTCTGCTTTTCTAATTATTAATTTGATTATTCTGCGATGTTTCTTTCCTCTCTTCTTTCTTAAAGGTATAATTTCTGGTTCCGAATCTGAACTATCAATTAATCCATATTTTCCTTTGTTGGTTTTTCTCTTTTTAGCACTACTTGGCGATTCTAATTTTGATTTTTTTTCATTTAAAGAACTTGCTGAACTGTTTTCATTATTCATTGATGAAATGTTATCACTCTAAATTATTTCATCAATAATTGTATATTAAATTATTGCGATATTATATTTAATATTATATAAAAAGCTGTTAATAATGGACTATTTATAAAAACAATTTTTTAGTAAATGAGATTTCTATCCAATATAAAATATACCATTTCAACTTCAGTTTCTTCTAAAGCATGTTTTGATGAACTGTTAGGAATAGTAACTTGATTTTCAGTATTACACTCGTTGATTAAGTTGAGACTTTGTGAAGTTTCAATTGCTTCATCAACTTTACTTATTTCATTTTTATTTATTGCAAATTCTGGAACTAATGGAACAAGAGGTTGATTGGTTGAATTTACAAATTCATTATCTTCTTCATCAGAATTTATTGCTATATATATTTTAATTAAATAAATTAATTATGACTTTAATAAATTAAAAATTACTAATTAAAACCTACATTTATAAAATGGTGAAAATTGAGAATAATGTGTTTGAATTGTATTTGATAATACATAATGTTTTGGGGTTGAAACATCAGGTAAATTTAAATTATTGCTTGATATTTCTTTAACTGAAGGATCTTTAATTATATATATAAGTCTTTTATTAATAATAATAAAAAATTAATGAAAATATACATAAAATTAATATTACCTGTAATTTTTTTATAAATATATGGAGATTGAAAATGAGATGTGAATTGTTGATTTTTAAATGACAATTGACGTTGAATTGCTGAAGAACAGTATGGAATGGCTTTCTTTGGAGGTCCTGTTGTACGTCTTGCTGGACTATTTTTTTTATTTATTTATTTTATTTTTGTTAAAAAAATATATAAATAATAAATAAAAATTTTTAAATCAATTTTTTAAATAGAAAAAAAATAATATTTGAGTAATTAAATTTTTACCCTCGACTATCTTGATTTTGCCTTCTTGATTAATAAAATGAATATTAAATTATATATTAATAACATTATAAATATGTGTATTTATAGTTATATCTTTATTAGCTTACCTCCATATACCATTAATCTTATCGAAAATGTTGATCATTACTATATATAATTTTCTTTTTTATACTTTCAAATGAATAATCTTAAATAAATGTTTGAGTTATTATAAGTAATGAAATTATATTATTGTTTGTATTTTATGTGAATAAATTATAAGAATTCTGATTGAAATATAAATTTGATTATTTTAATGATAATTTAAAGTTTAAAAAAATAGTTTTATAACTTATTTAATATTCATTTCAATTGAAACGTAAAATAAAAAAAAAACTTCAACTTTCTTTCTGAATATTTTTTATTACTATTATTCTTTATTATACAATTTATTTATAAAACTTCACACTAACTTATCGATGAAATGAATATATTATAAATATAAAAAAAAAAACTCTACTGCAAATTTATTGTTTTTTTTTTTTTTTTTTTATTTATTTATTAAATAATATATTAATAATTTATTAATATTAAATATTAATATAAATAAATATAAAATAAATTTAAGATCATTGATTTAATTGTATGAAATGTTTTGAATGTAACAAAATGTATACATTATCAAGTTTCTATATATTAAGGATTATCATCCACTTGAATCAAAGTTTCATGTATATATAATATATTTATTAATGAAACTAAAATTTTTACTCTTCCATTTTTTAAAATATTAAAATATAGAAATAAAAAAAAAGAAAAGAAAAGAAAAGAAAAAAGAAAAAGAAGAAGAAAAATAAAACAATGTTTATATTATATTAAAAATGTTGTTTATATATAATGATTTTTAAATTTTTTTTTTGAATGGATCATCCAATTTCAATAAGAGAAATAATTAAAAATTGATTTTAACATTGGCATTACAACTCTGATAAATTTTAAATTATATTTTAATAATATCGGATATATTAAAAACATTTTTTTTAAAAAAAAAAAAAAAAAAAAAAAAAAAGAATGATATAATAAAAAGTCATTTAAAAATATTTTTTTTATCTTGTATTAATATTTTATTATTATTATATTCTAATGTTAAAAAGTTATTTTTAAAATTTGTAAAACAAATTTAATAGTAATAACATCTGTATTAATAAATATTCTAAATTATACATTTTTTTGTCTTTATTTCAAAAACTTAAAAATAAAGAAGATATTGAAAACTTATGAATATATAAAATACCTTTTTATAAACATTTTTTTTTTTTTTTGTTAATTGGTTTACTAATAAAATATTTTAAATAATACATGATTCATACCTTAAATTTTCATAAATGTTTTTTTATCTACATCTATATAAGAGAAATATGTTATATATTTATATTATTTTGGTCTGATTTAATAATACATATTTTATTACTTTTTTTTATTATTTAATAAATTATTTTCCTTTTAAAATAAAACAAAAATGAATTATTATAATTAGAATTAATTAACAATGGTGTAAATGGAAATAAAACAAAGACTCTTAAACTACTTTTACAAATAAAAGGATATATAATATATATAATAGTTTAATATTTTTTATCATTATATTTTAATAGATGATAAAATTTAAAAAAAAATATTTCTATATAAATTTTAATTATAATAAATTAATTTGAGATATTTATTTTTAATAATTAAAATTGTCATAAAATTTTAGTCTTAACAAATTTTTTATAAAAATTCATATTATAATGTTGATGTAAAATAAAAATCTTTTAAAGTTCGTAACAAATTATATCTATATTACTATATTATATTTTTTTAAAAAAAAAAGAAGAAGAAGAAATGAAGAATGCAATTTAATACTTATTTATAAAATATCAAATATTTTTATTATAATAGATTGGAAAACATAGAATAACATTTTTACATATTTTATATAATCAAGTAATAATTATAATTCATCATATATAATAATGAAATAATGTTATTATTAATGAGACAGCAAGATAATGGTATATTTGTTAAAATAATAAGGGGAAAAAAAGACATTTTTTTTGTACACTATATAACATTAATTTGAAATTCAATATTTTTTAAATAAATTAATCTTTTAATCAAAAAACTTCTTAACGGGTAAATTAATAATAATAAAAAACAATAATAAACTACCTAAATCCTAGAAAATAAAAATAAATTTTTATTTTTATTCAAAAAAAAAAAAAGAAAGAAATATAATCAATTTTCTTTTCTAATAAAATATAATGTACATCATATAACATTTAATGAATTAATAACTTAAGAAAGAATAAATGAATTATTTTATTTATTAACAATATTATTAATAATATTAATAAAATAATTATTTAGAATATAAAATAAAATAAATATTATTTCAAATGATATATTCTTTATTAATAAACATCTAATTTATTTAACTATATATATATATTACTGATTAAATTACATAATATTATATCAACAACTAATATTTTATTAACTAATATTTTATTGTTACTATTGTTATTATTGTTGTTTATACATTTATATAAAAAAAGATATAAAAGAAATATAGTTATATTATTGAATTTATATACTTGTCAATTATTTATTTAGAAATATTAAAAACAATAATATTAATACAAATAATAAAATAGATGTTTTTAATAAATTCAATATGGATGTAATACAGTCTTCAAGAGGTCAGCAATCATTAGATGAAGGACTCGATAGGACTATCGAAATAATAAGCCAACATTTAAGACCAAAAACTTCCCCCAACATTGAATATGGTTCATTAATCAATAATACAAATTATATAAATAGAATTAACCAAGATAACAATCATAATATTGCAAATTCTCCATTACCAAATAATTTATTAATAAATAATACTGATAACATTATTAATACTATTCAAGAGAGGTATAAAAATATTTGGAATCTATAAATATACTTTTGTGAAATAATATATTACATTATTATAAGATATTTCAATTCATATTTTCAAAATAATACAATAGTTTTTTGTTTCCTTTTTTATATTTTCTCTAAGTTTTACTATATATCAATTTTAATAATATATTAATATATTTTAATTTAATAATTAAAAAACTATAAATATTATATATATATTTAAATAAATGAATAGTGCAAATATTAATAATATAGTAAATGTAAGAATGTAATATAAATTTTTAAAAACATTTTTATTAAATTACCTAACAATTTCATGTTTTAATAATTCATAATTTTATTATAAATATTTATTAATGATATATTGATAAAATACAAAAAAATTAAAAAAAAAAAAAAAAAAGAAAAAAGAAGAAGAGGAAATGAAAAGTATAATTGATACATTAGATGTAAGTCCTAGGAAAATATTAATATAAATAATAATAATAAAAAACTTTTTTACTTTATAATTTTAATCATTTACTTTATTTTTATAAAGATTTTTAAGCAATCTTGGCCAAAACCATTAAGTCCTCTAAAACCAATAAACCCAAATGATAAGAATTCCTTAATAAAAAATGAGTCACAACCTGATAAAACCAAAGATAAAATAGAAAAGAATACAGAAAGTAAAACAATTAAAATTGAAAGTCCAGTAAACAAAATAGAAAGTACTAAAAAAGAAAGTCAAAATATAACAAATAAGGAAGTTAAACCTGAAAATGGTAATACAATTATTTTAAAAAAAATTTTTATATTTTTCATTTAAATTATTCATAATTCTAAATATTATTTCAAAAATAATATTTTTAATATTTAATTAAATAATATTAATGATAGATTTATTTGAAGACGCCTCATCAAGGTATATTAGA
The DNA here is from genome assembly GCA_002104945.1 of Piromyces finnis. Taxonomy (NCBI): domain Eukaryota; kingdom Fungi; phylum Neocallimastigomycota; class Neocallimastigomycetes; order Neocallimastigales; family Neocallimastigaceae; genus Piromyces; species Piromyces finnis. The sequence goes on from MCFH01000036.1 coordinate 85,872, forward strand.
ATTAATATTATATATATTGAAAATTTTATAATCAAATATATAAATTGAAATTGTTATTATAATAAATTAATATTAAATAATTTATAAATATTTATTTTAAGTAGCTTATCATCTGTACCGTCATATTCATTAACATCTAATAGTGATAGTATAAGTTCAAAGGATTCCAGTAATAAAAATAATAACGATCCTGAGAAAGATTCAAAGTCAAGGTATGCAAAAACAGAATTAGAGAGCACTAATAAAAAGAAAAGTTTAACAACATTACTTTCAAAAGAAACGAGAATTAAAAAACGAACAAAATCCATTTCTGACGAAGAAATGTATTCGGATGAGGATGATGTTAAAAACAATGAATTTAAAAAGAAATTAAAAGAAAAGTCATTAAGAAAAGCAAAAGTCAAAGAGACAACTAAGCAGGAATCATCAGCTGTTAATGATATTGAAGAAAACGAAATACAAAATTCACAAGAAACAAAAACAATTTCAATGGCATCATACCGTAAAAGATATTCACATGAAAATAATGATACAGAAAAAGATACAACAGATTATATTGATTCATCTAAATTCAAACGTAGGAAAAAATTAAATAAAGCAACAGAAGAATCAACAAATAATATATCCAGTATTTCCAAAGAAAAGAAAATTAAATCTGAAAAAATAATTCATAGTGATAATGAAAACTTATCTAATATTAAAAATATAGATAAATCTAAAGATAAAGAAAGTATTATGAGTCGTAATAATAGTAACAGTAGTTTAAAGAAAATGAAATCACAAAAAATTGAAAGTAGTTCTAGTTCTAGTTTAATTAAAAAGAAAGTACAAAGTATTAAGAAAGCAGATTCTATTAGTGATACGGATGAAGAACCAAAAAGCATAAAAAAGAAAACAAGTATTAGCGCTTACCTTAAACAACAAAATATGAAAAAAGAAAATCTAATTAATAATTCTGAAAGTGATAAAGAAGAATTGCAAGAATCAAAGAAACAAAAGCCAATCATTAAAAAGAAGAAAGTTTCAAGTGATAGTGAAGAGGAAGAGGGATCAATACCATCTAGTAAAATCACTCTTAAACTTGCCAATAAAAAAATTAATGAAGATGAAGACATTTCAGAATCAAAAAAGAAATCTGGTACATTATTAAATAAAAAAAGTAATTTATTAAATGATGATGAAGAAGACAGCTTAGCATTATCTAAGAAAATTTCAAAAAACAATAAAAGATCTAATATATATAGTGATGAAGAAGATAATCTAACACCATCTAAGAAAGTTTCAAAAGGTAGTAAAAGATCTAATGTATATAGTGATGAAGAAGATGATTCCTTGCTAAAAAAAAATAATAATAAAAATAGAAGTCGAAAATCAAGTAATTATAGTGATGATGAGTATGATGAATCTGAAGTAAGAACTAAAAAAAAGAGCAAGCGTATTGGTAAAAAGAGTTATACAAATAGTGATGATGATGAAGATGAAGGTTCTAAATCTATTTCAAAAGAATATAAAAAGAAAATTAAAAATAGAAAAGAAAAAAATAGTAACGATGAAGGTGAAGAAGAAGTTAAAACAATTTCAAAAGAATACAAAAAGAAAATTCGAGCTAGAAAAGAACAAAATAGTTATGAAGAAGATGATGAAGATTCTAAATCTCTTTCAAAGGAATATAATAAGAAAATTAAAAATAGAAAAGAACAAAATAGTGATGATGAAAGTGAACCAGGTGAATTAGTAGAAAAATTAACTAAGCATAAAAATTCTACTAATAAAACAAGTGCTTCAGTAACTCCTGACGTTGATGGTAACAGTACAAGTTCAAGACTATCTACTCTTCGAAAAACTAGGAAAAAGCCAAGCATTAATTATAATTATAGTTCTGATTCAAGTAGTTTAACTGATTCTGATGAACCACTACATGAAAAAAGAGAAAAAGAAAAGAAAAAGGTTGAGAAACCAAAAGATAGAAGTAAAACAAATTCTGAAAATCATACACCCGAAAAGAAACTTTCAAAACCTTCAGAAAAAGAAAAAACAAAAATTAGACTTTCCTCTAAATCAAGTGAAGTTGCAACTGTTGACACACCGACACCATCAATTGAAAGCAAATCTAAAAAATTGGATAAATACGAAACAAGTTCCGTTGGTAGAAGAAAACGTGCATCTTCCAAAATATCCAATTCATCAGATAGTGAAGAAGGTGAATATGAAATTAGTAAACGTTCAAAGCTTTCAACTGAAAATGCAACTGAAGAACAGCTTAAACATCGTAGCTCTATTTCACAATCAAAATCAAAAACTGATAAAAAAGATGGTACTAATGATAAAAAATCATCGATTGCTACTGATTCCAATCGTAATATCCATAGAAAAAGTTCTAGTGGCTATAATAAGACACCTGAAAGCAATACACCTGTAGTTGCTTTAGATAAAACTGTAACTGCTAAGTTAATTGTTGAAACTCAACAATCAAACATCACATCATCTCCTCATAGTAGAAGTATGTCTGTAGATCGTAATGATTCATCAAGTGAACGTATACATGATAAGGATAGAGAAAGAGATAGAGATAGAGACAGAGATAGAGATAGAGATAGAGACAGAGATAGAGATAGAGATAGAGACAGAGACAGAGATAGAGACAGAGATAGAGATAGAGATAGAGATAGAGACAGAGAAAGAGACAGGGATAGAGAAAGAGAAAGAGACAGAGAAAGAGACAGGGATAGAGACAGAGACAGAGATAGAGATAGAGACAGAGATCGTGATAGAGAGAGAGAGAGAGACAGAGAGAGAGAGAGAGATAATAGTAGAAGTCGTAATCGTTATTCACGTGAAGACAAAGAAAAGGCTTCAACAAATAGCACTATCAAGAGAACATCATCAGCTGAACGTTTACCAGCAAAAGAAAAGACTCAAAACACTGCTATCAACAATTTAACCAATAATACTAGCATCAATACCAATTCAAATACCAATACTAGTAATATAAAAAGTTCTGGTAAAAATGGAGATAGCAAAATTGAAAAAGCAAATGAATCTCTACCTCTTAATAACAAATCTAATAAGAACAATAATGATTCCGGTATTCCATCTACAACGGATAGTATAAATGCAACTAATATTGAACGTACTAAAGAAAAAGATAAAGAACGTGATCGTGATCGTGATAAGGAAAGAGAAAGAGAAAGAGATCGTGATAGAGACCGTGATAGAGATCGTGATAGAGATCGCGAAAGAGATAGAGATCGTGAAAGGGATCGTGATAGAGATCGTGACAGAGATAGAGATCGTGATCGTGAAAGAGATAGAGACAGAGATAGATACCGTGATAGAGATAGAGATCGTGATAGAGAAAGAGACCGTGATCGTGAAAGAGATCGTGATAGAGAAAGAGACCGTGATCGTGAAAGAGATCGTGATAGAGATCGTGACAGAGAAAGAGATCGTGACAGGGAAAGAGATAGAGACAGAGATAAGGCTAAAGAGAAAGAAAAGGAAAAAGAAAAAGAAAAGGAGAAAGGAGAAACTAGTAACTTTTTATTTATTAATTATTAATATGAGCTTATTAAAAATAATTTTTAAATTTTGTTTCCTAAATTTTAATTTATAAATTAAAATTCTTATAATTATTAATATTTATTTTAGGTGAAGATAAAACTAGGAATGATAAAGAGGATACTGAAAAAAATACTAAGAGAAGTAGAAGAAATTCACAGATGACTACAGACAACTCATTAAAGAAAGAAAAGATTAGTCTTTCACAATATATGATGAATAGATCATCTCTCCGTTCAGATAGTAATGATAATCTTTCAACTAATGAAAATCATGATGATGCTAATCAAGAAAAAAGTAATCAAAATGCACATTCCAAAACATCATCAAAAGATTTATAGTAAGTATAAAATAGAACTTTTAATATTACTATTTAAATTATTTTTTAGTATTTAATATTAACTTTTTTTTTTTTAAATTTTCTAGTCGTGCTAGAGGTCAAGATCATAAACATCGTGGAGAACAATTCCAAAAGAATAAAAATATGAAATTATTTGTTTTGGATTATATTTTAGCATCACTTCTCTTTACAGAAACATATATAGATGTAAAGAAAACTTTATTAATATATCATCATTATTTTATTATTTTAATCATAATTAAAATTAATTTTATCTTAATAAATAATATTTATTTTAATTATTTATTCAAATATATATTTTTTAGGGTTTTTATTATACCGAATTTGAATCAACAAGAAAATTTATTTTCCATTGTGTTGTAATTTCCACAAAAAATGATATGAAATGTTTATCAGCATTATGGTAATTATAATAATAGTAAACTATATATACATATTCTAAAAAAAAAAAAATTATGAATTAACCTTTTTATTTTTATTTTTTTTTTTTTTTTTTTTTTTTTTTTTTGAATCTTATTTATAAAGTGTTGCATTAGAAGCTAATATCATTAATCAATGTGTTATATCATATTTAAAATCATCAATTAAGAAAGATGTTGAAAGTTATCAAGCACTTTACAAAAGTGGCAAAGCAACAGAAGTAATTTAAATATTCATACAAAAATATTATTATTATTTTGACTATATCACTAATAATTATTATTATTTATAGGAGGATTATAAAACATATTTCAATTCAAAGATAAAAAAGTCATTAAAATTAATAGAAGAATTGGATCGTTCGAATCAGCTGTGGTTAGAATTTGAAAATCACAGATCTCTTATACTTTGTAAGTATATTTTAATAATTAAATAGTTTATATTAATAATAAAAGCTATTGAAGTAGGTTAAGAACATGTATATATATTAATAATTTATATATTAAATAATTTCAAAATAGCTGAATTCCCAAAAACTTTCAAAAATTCGAATATATCACTGGTAACACCTGTTGTTAAAACAATAGAAATTATAAGGCGTTGTATTAAAGAATATATTGAAAATAAGGGATTAATGGATAAATTCACAGATTGTGATAAATGTACTTGTATGAAAAACATTTGAAAATGATTTCAAGTATATCAAAAAAAACCAAAACAGCAAAAAAAGTTATATATATACATAAATTTATATATTATCACATAATTATTTATTTCAAATTATAAACTATTGATAATATCTTTAAAAATAAATACCTTTTAAAATAAGTCTATGTTTTTTATATCATTATTATTATTATTACTATTATTACTTAACAGTATTATCCGTTTATTTATATAAAATGAAATTAATATACTCTATATATATATATTAAACAATTTTTTTTTTTTTAGTAGATAATTTAAATATAATAATATAATATTATTGTTAATAATAATAATAATAATAATAATAAATAAATAGTCAAAGTATTTTTCATAAATATTTTTTTAAAACAAACAAAAAAAAAATCTTAATAGAAATAGTAATTTATTTTGATTTTTGTAATATCTTTAATAAATAAAAAAAATTCCTTTTTTTTAACTATTATTATAATTAAAATTTTAAATACCCAAATACTGAATAAATTAATGTATTGATTTAAATATATAAATATATTTATTATTATGAAATACTTGAACACATAAAATAAAATATTTGATTATAAATATTGTATAATGAAAAATCCTAATGTTACAAAAACCAGGGAATATCAAAGTGGTTTTAGAAAATTAATCAACATTCATTAATAATATAAAAATGAAAAATAAATATAAAAATTTATAATATATATAATATATATATAATATGCAAAAAATATTGAACTTTTATAATCTTAAATAAAAGTATATAATTCGATAATGCATTAGATTATATTTTTTATGAAAATATAAGAATATATAGATTGTATTTAAGCATTTATCATTTTTTATTTTATTCTTTTTTTTTTAAATCAAAATATATTAATGTTAATCTAACCATTAGAAAAAAATTTTTTTTTATATAATAGATTAAATAAAAGTTAAGAAAAAGAAATTAAATAAAGAATAATCTTAGCATAATTTAAAATAAATATATATATATATTCAAGTTGAATTGCATTTTTTACAAAATTTAAAATATATATATATATATTCTAGTTGAATTGCATTTTTTTATATATAATTTAAATACTTTCTTATACATACATTCTTTGGTTTATTAACAAAGTATATATTTTTATAATTTTTTATTTTATTAAAAAATAATTAAATTTTATTGTTTTTTTTTTTTTTTTTATTTTCTATTTAAATAATATTACTTTTTAAATAAAAATTGGGATGCTACTTATTTTAATATTTTTTTATCATTCATAGGTGAATTTTTTTTTTTTTAGACTAGGAAGAGAATACAATTTATTTATTTAATTTGTGATATTACATAATATTAGGTGATAATACATATTGATATAGTAAATAATAAATAAAAGTAATGAAATATAAATAAAATAAAATAAAATAATTATTTAAGTTGCATAAAAGTTCAATGAACTCTGCAATTTGTACTGTGTGGGATTTGTCCCTACCTAATAAATTAAATGAAATAAAAAAAATAAGTAACATCAGGTATGATAATGTGATGTCCACTAAACTCTCCCATGAGTTCATAATGTTTTCATTCAATGTTAGTATTTCATAGGTGAAAATAGAGAGAAAAAAAAAGGGGGGTTATTAACTTTAAAAAAGTATTTAAAATTACAAAATTAATATATGAAAATATTTTTTTTATGAAAAATTACAAAACATCATGTTTTTTGTTCCATACATAATGATAATAATAAATAATGTAATTAAAATATTATATATTTATGTGTTATCGATAACAATATGAAAAATAAATAAGCAAAATAAACCATTTCAGTAAGCAATACATAAAGAACAAATATTAATTATTAAATAGATTTATTTTTAAATAAGTTTTAAATTATATATACATTTAACTACTTTTTTTTTTTTTTTTCTTAATTTAATGTAAAGATATCATTTATATAGTTATTATATAAATTATATTAAATAGCTTTATTGTTCTTATTTTTTTTTACTAATAATCATCGATATATAGAATAATAAAATATTATAATTCTATGTAATAATATATATTTTTTCTATTAATTTGATTAAATTGATTATAACACCATAGATGGATAAGTTTCTTTGACCTTTTCCCAAAATTCTGGTTTAGTATAGCGTAAAGCATCTGGATCTTCACAAAGACAAACAAAGGTAGTAGCTACACCAGAATTTATAACTTGTGCTACTACTGAGAAAATCATCAAACCAATTAAGAAGGCAATAATTCCAAATATAATATAAGCAGCAAGTTCTTCAATATCCAAAATAATAAAACCAATAGCACAAGTAACAACAGCTGATAAGCAACCTACAGTAATTCCACCAATGGATAATACATTTCCAATGAGATTATCATTAATTATAGCTTCAATACCACGAGATTTACAAATTTCCCATGTATCCTTAGCAGCTTCACAATAAGATTTTCCATAGATAGCAACTTCAGTAAAAGCATAAACATTAAAGTATTCAATCATGTCACCAATACAGGAAAGAATACATTCAATACAACAAGCAAGAAGAGCAAGAATACTATTACCTTCATCTGATGCTTGTTCCTTTGTTTGACGTGCTATTGCTTCTAATGTTTGAATAATAGCAATAATTAAGCTACCATAGCAAATAGGTCCAAAACTTGTTGTAACAGCACGCTTAAATGATTTCATTGTTGGATTCTTAACACTAATCTCAATCTTATTGGTACCTGGTTCAACAACACCACAGAAATAATATGTTGCAAAAACACCAGCAATAGTAACATGAACCGTGTTATTAATAACTTGAGAACTGAAATAGAATGAGAATAAAAGGAATACATAAACGACATAGGCAACACCATCACCTTTATTTTGGAAATAAGAAATAGCTGCAACTAATGTCACAGTAATAAAAGAGTACCATATGGCTGCTACAATACATCCAAGGAAACCAACAAAAATGGTTGCTGGGTATTTTTTGGTAACAGTAGTTACAGTCTTCAACATAATTTTTGCAAATGGGATTCTTGATCTCCAGAGGAAGAAGCATAAAGCATAAAGTATTGCACAAACAAGCATAAGACCTCCCATAATTGGACTAACTATAAAAGCAATGACGGCATAAATAAGATTAAGAATAATAGAAATAATAAAAGTACCCTTGATCATTTTTCCTGGATATTTTTGCATTAAAGTCATGTATAATAATGTTAAAAGAGCAGAGCCAACTATACCAGAACCAACCATAGTAAATATATCTACGGCTGATGTACCAGATTTACTTCTTTTATAATATTTACTTGAACTATTTCCACCATAATTATTACCACTATAATTATTTCCACTATAATTACTATCATTGTTGTTATATCCAGAACTGTCACCATCCAAAACATTATCTGTATCCATATTAATTATTGAAACACCAGCAATTACAATTGTAATAACCACAGTTAAAATATAAAGAATAGTAGCCCAAACATCTTTATATTGTGGTTTTTCATTGAATTCAATTTTGGATTTTTTATAGTCATTGCTTTCTTCATTAATTAAGACAGAACTACTATTATTATTGTTATTATTATTTGTTTTACCAGTATTTGTTAATTCAATTGCTGAAATATCACCATTAAATGGTGGAGGAGGTTGAGATTGATTATTAGGAGGATAGCTTGGTCCTGGTCCACCCATTTGAGGTGGTTGTTCATAAGGTGGTTGACTATATTGAGGTTGTGGTTGTCCATAAGGTGGTTGACCGTATTGAGGTTGTGGTTGTCCATAAGGTGGTTGACCATATGGAGGTTGACCGTATTGAGGTTGTGATTGTCCATAAGGTGGTTGACCATATGGAGGTTGACCGTATTGAGGTTGTGGTTGTCCATATGGAGGTTGTGGTTGTCCATAAGGAGGTTGACCATATGGAGGTTGTTCATATCCATATGGTGGTTGTTGACCATATGGAGGTTGCTGTCCATCACTCATTTTTTTATTAAATATATATATATATAATTGTAATTAATTTTAAAAACTTCTATAGTATATAATATTTTATATTTTCAAAATTTTGATTAATTCTTCAAATATATATTATTAAGGGTTTAATGTTTTATTTAAAAATATATTCAAATATATTTATTAAAAACTAATATTAAGAAAAATATAATACACTTTGAATTTAGATTTTTTAATATTAAAATCTCCCTTTTTGTTTTTATTTTATATTTATATATATTATTTTAATATTAAAGTTTAAATTAACTAAATAAATCTTAATTTTATTATTTACTTACTTAATTATAAATATTTTAATTGAATTATGACTTTTAGAAATATATAAAGGTTTTAATTTGTATTACAATAGTCGTTATTTATGCACTAAAATAGGTTGAAAATATTTAACATAATAACCTGTCAAAAAATAATATATATATAAATTTTATTTTTAATAATAATAATAATAATAATAATAATAATAATAATAATAATAATAATAATAATAATAATAATAAATAATAATAATAATAATAATTAGAGTAATAATAATAATTAGAGTAATAATAATAATAATAATAATAAATAATAATAATAATAAAATCTATTTATAATTAAATTAGTCAATATATAATAAAGGAGAAAATTGTTCAAATAAAAAGAAATAATTTAAGAATATAGTTAAAAGTCTAAATTAAAAATATTTAGATACTTTTTTTAATCATATTTTTCATATTTTTATTCTTTACATTTTATATCTATTTCCTTCAACTCATAATTTTCGAAATTTTTTTAAAGGAAGAATATATATAACTAGACATAATATTATGTCTAGTAATATAATCATTTCTATATATATGTAAAAATTTAATATAGTATAAATGAATGATCCATAAAATTCTGATATATTAATTATTGAAATTATTTCTTTAATTAAAAAAACTTCTTATATCAGTAAAGTTCAATTTACTAAAGCTAGAAGAGACATTTAGATATTTAGAAAATAGAGAAATATTGAAGCATAATAAAATTTTTAATAAAAATATTTATTTTTTGTATATAATACTAATATAAAAAATCAAAGAAAAATATATAAAAGCTCAATAATAATGTATTTTAATATTATATTTTATTATATATTATTATTATTATTGTCTTTAAATTTATTTAATAAAATTTAATAGAAAAAAAAAAGTATAAATTGTTATATATTATATATTAAAATTTTCTTTTCAATGTAACCTTTTTTTTATTTATTTTATTTAGCTAGTTATTTGAGTAATAAAAGAAATTTTAATGTTTATAATAGATAAAGAAATCTTCAACAATTTAAACAAAACATTGAATAAAGTTTTATAGCAGAGTTTGCAAAAAAAAAAAAAAAAAAAAAAAAAAAAAAAGAAAGAAAAAGAAATTTAACTAAATTAATAAATAAAAAGTAAATATAACATATGTAAAAAACTAAATTCATAATAAAATAAGTAAATTGCAAATGAAAAAAAGAAATTTATCTAAATTACAATCATTATTAGTATATAATAAAATACAAATAATATTAATTAGTATTTTGAAAATGGCTAAATTAGAAGAAATTATTATAGATTGTAATGTTTTATCTACATTATTAAAAGATGATAGATCATATTTAAAATCAAGAAGAAAAAAAATAGTTTTTATTTCAAAACTAAAATTACTTTAAATATTATAATATTCTTTATTACATTAGGTAAAGATAATTATTCACTTCCAGAGTATGAATTTATGAATTATTTTGATTATAGTTTTTCTATATCAAAATAATATTGTTTTGTTATTAAAATGTAATATATATATAAATAAGCGAAAATTTATATTTAATTAAACTATGTTATGGAATGTTATTAATATTCATGGTTTTTCAAAAAGTTTCTACTGACTGATAATTGAAAGATATAGGCGTGATACAAGTTTAATGCTAAACCTTTTATGTTGCAGAAAAGGGTAATTAAAGTATTATCATTAATAAACCAAGTATCTAATATTTACATACTCTTTTAATATTCAAAATAATAATAAATAAATAAATAAATAAATAATAAATATTGAAATTTTTAATCCAGATCATTAATTATAATAATAAAAAATAATTAAATAGAATCAACAACAATAATTTTTATTTTTTCCTTTTTCTTTCCTTTTTTAATATTATATGATTTTTATTAAAAGTCATTAATTTTAGCTTTTATAAGTATGTTAATTTTGTAATTGATAATTAAGAATAAACAACTATAAGCACTTACTCTTATTTTTATTTTCATAGTAATATTATTAACCCTCACAATATATTTATTATAACTCAATACTTTTTAAGGATGTATATTCCATATTTTTAACAGTTTTTAATGTATTACAATTGTCATCATGATATATAAAGAGTAAAAAGAATTATAATTATTCATTCAAAAAGCAAAATAATATATTGTTATTTCAAAATTTTTTATTTTTATAGTAATATTTTATTAGAATAATAGTAGGATATGAAAATGGATAACTTTTAAATATATTTTTTATTTTTTGTGATAGTTACTAACAACTAACCAGAATAATAAATACAAAGCAAATAAACCTATTTATATATTTTTAATCATTTTTCTTATAATCCAACCATAATATTTCATATTATATAATATGTACATAAATGTAATTAATTATGTGTTATAATTTATTAATGTAATTAATATAAATTAAAAAAATTTCATAAATATATTTACTATTTTATTGGATTATTACATGAAATCATTTTTTAACCAATAATGTCTATTGAAATTTAATATATATTATTTAATAAATATTTGGAAACATTTTATTTATTATTGCTATTGGTAGATTAATTTCATTATTAAAGTTTATTTATAATAATATGAAAATAATTAATGAAAAGAAATTAATTATTGAAAATTTATAAATGCTTTTTCTATAAAATGTGGCTGATAATCTAATTAAAACTATTATAGAAGAATATTCTTAGAATTGTAAATTAATTATATATTATTAAATATTAATAATCAAAGTTTATAATGTTGGAAAGGATATAAAAAACAAAATAATAATAAAAAGTTATATAAAAAGATGTCACGAGCTCTAAAGAATTAAAGTGGCTTTATTAAAAATTATATGAAATCCTTTTCATCTAATAATATTTAGTAAAAGATAAAATAAAAAAATAAATAAAATATAAATAAAGAATCATTTATTTTTTATTTTTTAAAAAAAAAGAAAAGTAAAATCAAAAGAAATAGTAATAATCATAATAAAATTAGAAAAAAAAAGTAATACGGAAAAATAACAGTACCAAAAAATATTAGAAATAAATATAAAGAAGAAGAATATTGGATTATTAATTTTAGATAAAATGGAAAAAGAAAATGTAATTGGTAATAATTATTTATGTTAGTGAATACAATTTTATGTTAGAGTTGCCAAAAGAAGAAGGAAATTTTACAAATGGATTTAAATCTTAAATGTAATTTCATACCAAAAATACCAATAGAAATAAAAAAACTTAAAACAAATTAACAGATTTAAATCTTGGAAATAATTTAATATCAGAGTTACCAAAAGAAATAGGAGAATTGAATAGTCTAATAAACTTAAACATTAGAAACAATGAATTAAGCACTATTCCAAAAGAAATAGGAAATTTGAATAATTTAAAAAATTTAAATTTATCAAATAATCGAATATCAAAAATACCAAAAGAAATAGAACAACTGAATAAATTAACAAAATTTAACCTTGGAAATAATGAATTAACAAACATTCCAAAAGAAATAGTAAATTTAACCAATTTAAAAGATTTAAATCTTGAATTCAATTTTTTAGAAAAAATACCAAAGGAAATAGGAAAGTTAAAAACTTTAATGGTATTAGATCTTATAGATAATAGGTTTTCAGAGATTCCAAAAGAAATACTAAGTTTTAATGAATTAAAAAACTTAAATATTTCGGGAAATCATATATCAGAAATACCGAAAGAAATAGGGAATTTGAATAAATTAACTGTTTTAGATCTTAGTAATAATTATAAAATAACCGAATTACCAAAAGAAATGGGAAATTTAACCAATTTAAGTAGTTTAAATCTAAGTTTTAATAAACTAGTTAAATTACCAAAAGAAATAATAAGAAATTTAATGAATTAAAAAACTTTAAATATTTCGGGAAATCATATATCAGAAATACCGAAAGAAATAGGAATTTTGAATAAATTAATTGTTTTAGATCTTAGAAATAATTAAAAAAAATAACCAAATTACCAAAAGGAATAGGAAATCTAACAAACTTAACCGATTTAAATCATGAATTCAATTATTTAAAAAAAAAATACCGAAGGAAATAGAGAATTTAATCAATTTAACTGTTTTAAATCTTGAATATAATTATATAGAAAAAATACCAAAGGAAATAGAAAACTTAAGCAATTTAAAATGTTTATATTTTTATTCCAATAAAATAAATGAATTACCAAAGGATATAAAAAACTTACCTAAATCAACCGATTATTTTTAAAACATAGCGTTAGAATTTGTTACTAATTGAAATAAGAAATTTAAATATAATAATAATAATAATTTATTTTCTTTTTAAATATTATATTTAAGTATTCATTATAATAAATATATTAATTAATTATTTTTATTAATATTATCTTTAATAAAAAGAATTAGTATAAATCACTATATATTAAAATCTTATTATTGATGTATTTTCCTTTTCATTATTTATTTTAAATATATATATGCATTATATATATATCTTTTTCATATATATATTGATTTTATTATTTAAAAAATTAAAATAAAAATTTGAATGATTTCTTTAAGGGAAAAAAATAATAATAATAAATTAAGACATTTTCATTATAAAAAACATTACATCTTTTTAATAAAAGTACCAAAAGAATTAACTAATATAAATCTTAAACATAATTATATGGAGGAGGTACCAAAAGAAATAGAATAAGGAATTTAACCATTTTAAAAACTTTAATAACTTTGTATTTAAATAATAATGAAATAAATGAATTACTAGGTAATAAATCAAAATTAATTAAATTAGATATTGATTATTATTCATTAGGAAATATAAAACTTTATAGTAAAAAAAAAAAAAAAAAAAAAAAAAGAAATTGTGTAGAAAAGAGTTAATAAAATTTTCCTACCATATAATAAAAATGCACTCGGAAGTTAAAAAAAAAAAAAAAAAAAAAAAAAAAAACCATATAATAAATATAAATGATATAGAAGTAATGAAAATAAATAAAAGTGATAATTATTATTTAATAGAATTACAATTGCTTATGTCTAATTTCTCGAAATTACAAAAAATAAATATAATCAATAATAGGATTAAAACTATGCCAAAAGATATTTTATAAATAGAAAAATTTAAAAAAAAGTTACATAATATTTTATTCTCATTTTTTTTAAAAAAAAAAAAAAAAAAGATAGGTTATATTTTAAATCCAGATATTATTGTAAATACTATTATATACCTACTATAATAAGTAAAAAAACATTCACTTTCAAATTATGAGTTATGCATTTTGATTATTCTTCTTTTTATACATTATAAAAATTTTAAAACTCATTATTATAATAATGTTTTTTTTTCTTTCATATTATTATCTTTTTAAAAAATAATTGTAATCAACATTTTTTTTTCTTTTTCTTACTAAATTAAATTTGCATTTCTTCTTCTTCAGTATAAATATATATATGAAAGAAAAAGAAAAATAATATAAACACTTTAAATTAAATATTGATTTTGACACACGCCACTATCTTATCTATATATTCATTAATTATTATAGAATAAAAATAAAAAAAAAAATCTTTAAATTTTTTAAATTTTTTGTGTAACTATCATGTAACTTTATAATATTTTTCTTTTTTCTTTAATCCTATTTTAAAATTATAAAAAGTGCCTAATAAAATAGTTATGCAACAAATATATTGATGTTTATATTATTTTAGTATCTAATATTCTCACATCTCACCTAATATTAACATTTTTTACATATTTATAATATTATAATTATTACTGAAATTCAAACATTAGATTTCACAATAATAAAGGGAGAGATACTAATTCTATATTGTAGAAATAGTAGAAAATAATTCATGCTATAGAGTTTATTATACGATATATATAGTGAGAGTTAATAAACCAGCAATATTTCTATATAAGAGTAATCTTATTTAAAAAGGTTAAGAAAAAAATTAAGATATAAACCAGCAATAATTCTATATAAGAGTAATCTTATTTAAAAAGGTAAAGAAAAAAATTAAGATATATATTAAATAAGCAATTACAATTATTATAAAAAAATAAATATACTAATAATGAAGTACCTTTTTTTGTTCAACTATATTTTATAATTTAAATTTATTTATTATAAGATTATTTTTTTAATTTTTATTTAAATTTAAATTGATTGATTTATTCTAATCCTTTATTCTCATTCTAAGTTTAATCATTTTACTTTTTTTAACTTTATTGTATAAATTATTCTCCCATTGTTAAAAAAAAAAAAAAACTAACTTTAGAAATAAAATAATGATAATTAATATAAAAATTTTTTTATTACTAATTAAATATTTTTTGAAAAAGGAATTTTTTTTTAAGACTAAAGGTGTTATTATCAAGTTTAGATTCACAAGTGGATTGATAAGAAGGAAAGAAAAAATAAGTTATCTGTAAAAATAAAATACATTCCAAAATGTTTTATGTATTTTCTTATGCAATTGTATTTTATAAAATTATAGATTAATATTGTGCCAATATATATTTAAAAATAAATATAAATAAATAAAAGAATATTAAACCCCAAATAATTATATAAATAAATTTTAAGTGTAGATTTATTTTTGACAGTGTTATCTATATAACAAAACTTTAATATTTATAAGCAATTATATAATAGAATAAATAGGTTAGAATATAAAAATTTAATCTATTGTTTTTGTTTAGTTTATATATTGATTACTTTTACGAAAAAAAAATCACATAATGAAATAGTGATGATTAATAGTAAATAAATAAATGTTTATATTTTAAGCTTGTAAAGAAAGAATTTTATAATTTTATTATAAAATTCTTTCTTTATAATTAATTTCCTTTTTTTATATAGGTCTTACTAAAACACAACAATATTATTTGTTTTTTTTTTTCGTTCACTATGTTAATAAGACAGTTAGATATAACAGATTTTATTTATGTATTCCATTTAATAAAACATATTTAAATTTATTACTTTTTTTTTTTTTTTTATTATTTTATGTTTATCTTAAATAATATTGGTTTATTCTATGTATTTTATAATAAAATACCTCTTTTTTTTTGCTTATTAAATTTTATAGTTTATTTAAACATAACCTAATTATTTGAAAGTAATATATATGAATGATATTATCTAATTTGTTGTAATACCTATTTTATTATTTATAATGTAGATTTATATTATGCACTTTATTTTTTTTAATCCTTTCTAAAAAAGATCTAAAATTTTTATTTTTTTTTTATATTTTATTTTAATAGCAAATATTCCACTTATTGATATAAATAAATAAAAACTTTAATAATCAATGTTCAGCCAAGATATTCATTATTAAAATTTTGTTTTATTTTCCGCTATATAAAAATTAATTATTCCTATAGATTATAAACTCAAAAAATTAGATGATGATAAAAATAATATTTAAAACTATAAATAGAAATGCTATTCTTTATTTTTGAATAATATCTTTTAATTAATTAGTCAATTAAAAACTTTTAATATTAAATTAAGTAGAAACAATACTATTCAGCAGCTAATGATTTTTTAAGGTTATTATTTATAAACAGACGATTATATTAACATAATTAATGTAATCTGTAATTTTTTAATCATTGAAAAAAGTAAACACTAAATGGATAACTTTATATAAATAAATAAAACTCACAACACTATATATATAATAAATTAAATTTACATTTTTTTTTTCAATAATATAAAGTGTAAACAATAAATGAATTTATTTAGTTGACCTGGATTTTATATCTTTTTTTTTATTATTATTCTAATTTTACAAATAACTATCAAGGATTTAAATCTTTTTTTTTTTTTTTTATTATTATTCTAATTTTACATAGTATGTACTGTACTATTAGTATTATTTGTAAATACATTTTCAAGACTGTTACATTGTTTATTAATAAACCAATTAGACTAATATTTCTTTCTTTTACATTCATTCTATCTTACTTATTTTGTATACATTTTTTCGTAATGGAATAGACTTTTAATGGTGGGTTACATTACTAATGAAAAGTGCTATTTTATTTTCCTTTTTATTTTTATATATCCCTATCCTAATGGTATATGTATATATTTCTATTATTTTAAAGTTAGTATTATTGATAAAAGTTAATATAATATACATTAAATAGAATAATGAGTACTTTATATATTATATAATAGTAATATTTTCTTTGTATATTTTGTTAAAAACTTTAAATAATAATTGGGGAATTTATTTGGTAATTTAATAAATTTCTTATTATTTAAAGTTAATTAAAAAGATAGTAAAATTTAATATATCAATGAAATTATATATTAAATTATGGAAAAAAATAAATTTAATAAAAAAATTAATATTTTATTTTATATATAAAATAAATTAAATATTTATTATATTATATTCCTACTATATGCTCCAATATTTTTATTAATTTAAGTAAATGGAAAAATGAATAGTAATTTGGAAAGATGAATAGTTTAATTTATTATGCAATATATTACCATTAAATTATTAATATATATTAAATGGAAAATTAAATATAAAACATTTCTACAATTTTTGAGGAAATAAAAAAATATTGTTTAGACTTTAATTAAAAAGTAATGAATCATTTTTTAATGATTAATTATAGATGACATAAGGGTAAATAAAACGATGATAATAGTAAATGAGAATAAAACAATTAAAACGATGATAATAGAAAAGGAGAATAAAACAATATATTTATGAAATATACCAGTCGTTCCAGTTTCTATCCTGGTTGTTAAGACCCCCGCTTAGCATTCATAAGGCTTCTGGTTCGACCCCCGCCATTGACAGTTCTTTAGCGATTTTCCTGTTTCAGGTTTGCGCTTAAAGTATAGGGGTTAAAGGTCAATTCAGGTAAGTATAACTATACCACCGGACTCTACCCTAAGCAGTTAATTCAGATTGGTAGTTTTCTCCGTATCAAGCGGTTTTCCCACTGAAGTTTAGAGTATATGTAGGAAGGGGTATCAATTAATTCACAGATTACTAACTATGGTCTTTGAGGGTTGTTCTCATCGTTAATCATCCTTCGCCAATAAAGGTTCAGGAGATCACTGGTGTTGGTAGCTCGGTCTTTGTGTGATAGGATCGTTAAGAGCAATAAGCCATTCCATATTAGCCCTGCCCAGAGGGATGATTGTGCCGACGTCGTTCTGATATGGCAATGTACAATAATGTACAATCACATACCATATATAACTCAGGGGGGGTTAGATGAGGATATATGGAAGTCTAAAAAAAAAAAAAAAAAAAAAAAAAATGAAATATACCATCACGATATGATGTTAAATCATTTGTTCAATGAGAATATGCATCTATTTTTATTATTATTCATTTTAAAAAAGAAATAGTACAAATTAAAACCTTTTATTTTTATTTATATAATTCATATCTAACACATTAATGATTCTTCTTATATATATATATTTTTTATTATTAGTAAATTTAAAATTTATGGCTATTATCCATTCATTAGATGAAAGAAAAACTTTTATCCATTCATTCTGTTTTTATTTTTAAAAAATACTTTTATATATTGTTTATGATACTATGTAAAAACAGAAAATATTAATAATAATGTAATTCTTTTACCTTTTATTTTAATATATCATTCCATTCATACCACACAAATTAGTTATTATTTTTAACTATTTTTATATAATTTACCATTTATTTTATATATAATAAAAATTAATTTGTACAATTTTGTATATAAGGTGATATGAAGCATTAAAATAAATTAAAAAAAAAAAGATAAAACTTTTTTTTATAATATTGACAATATATTGTTAAAGTGATACTCTTTTTTTTAATTCAATCAAATTCCTTCTTCTATTTTCTTATGACTATTTTTTTACTTTATTATTTTTTTTTAATTCCACTCAATTTTTTATAGCTTATATTTTAAAAGTATAATACTTGTAAATGGGATACATTATTATTATTTTTTTTGTTTATTTTTTTCTCTCATAAAATAAATTAATTTTCCTGTTATTGTCATATTTTATTAATTTAATTATTAAAAATTAATTATTCTAATCAGATTATTATCATTATTTTTACCATTTATTTTTATTCTATTGATCATTTTAATCGATAATACCCCTATTTTTTAAAGTTTAATTGTAATGAAGACTTTTATTAAATGAAAGTAATATATAGAATATATTAAAAATAATGAGAGTAATTTAATTTATATTTTTCTCTTTTTAATTAAAAAAAGACAACTATTATATTACAATAGGAAAATTATATTATTAGTTATGACAATTTTAAATTAAAAATCTTTTTGTCAATTCTTTATTAATAAACTTTAATTAATATAAAATATATATAATATTATTCATTAGTAATGGTGTTTTTTTTATTATCGGAATTAAGGATTATTAATCCATTTTTTAGTGTAAGATCATATAATGCTAATTATTAATAAATTTTAAATAATAATAATAATAATAGTATTAATAATAATAATTTTTTTTATAGAAAATATTGTAAATTTCTATAAAATATATTATATATTATATATATTAAATATATTAAAACATAAAAAAAAAAAAAGTATAAATAGGTTTTTAATTTCTTTTTTTTTTTTTTTTCATTAATTAAAACAATAATTTGTTTTATAATTAAAAAAAAAGAATTTTTGTTCGCCGGAACGAACTAAAAAAAAATTTTTTATTATAGTATTTTATTATTATTGAATAATAATATTTTATTTACATTTTTATTTAAAAATGCCATCTATTAGATCTGCTCTTGCTCTTCTCGGTGCTACTGCTGCTATTGCTGCTCCAATGCAAAAGCGTGCTAGCGATGAATACGGTAGACGTGTTACTGATCTTTACGATGTTATGACTGGTAATGGTTCTTACAGTTCTGAATACTTCTCTGCTGAAAAGGTTCCATACCACTCTGTTGAAACTCTTATGGTTGAAGCTCCAGATCATGGTCACGAATCTGTCTCTGAAACCTTCTCTTTCTGGATTTGGTTAGAAGCTGTTAACGGTAAGATCACTGGTAACTACGATGGTGTCGAAGAAGCCTGGAACTACTTAGAAAAGCACATTATTCCAGACAGCAAGAACCAACCAGGTAACAGTAAGTACAACCCATCTTCCCCAGCTACTTACGCTGCTGAACACGATGATATTGATGGTTACCCATCTAAACTTATCTTCCAAGATGGTATTGTTGGTGAAGATCCAATTGCTAAGGAACTTTCTCAAGCCTACGGTAACTGGGATATCTACATCATGCACTGGATTATTGATGGTGATAACTGGTACGGTTATGGTCAACAAGGTGATGGTACTTCTAAGCCATCTTTCATTAACACCTTCCAACGTGGTGCTTCCGAATCTACTTGGAAGACTGTTCCACACCCATGTTGGGAAGCCATGAAGTGGGGTGGTCGTAACGGTTTCTTAGATCTTTTCACTGTTGATAACTCCTACGCTAAGCAATGGAGATACACTGCTGCTCCAGATGCTGATGCTCGTGCTGTTCAAGCTGCTTACTTCGCCTACATCTGGGCTGAAGAAGATGGTGTTAACCTTTCTTCTGTTGCTGCTAAGGCTGCCAAGCTTGGTGATTACTTACGTTACGCTCAATACGATAAATACTTCAAGAAGATTGGTAACTGTGTTGGTTCTGACAAATGCTCTGCTGGTCGTGGTAAGAACTCTGCTCACTACCTTATCTCCTGGTACTTCGCCTGGGGTGGAGGTTTACAAGGTGACTGGGCCTGGAGAATTGGTTCTTCTCACACTCACAGTGGTTACCAAAACCCATTAGCTGCCTGGATTCTTTCTACTCAAGCTGCCTTTAAGCCAAAGTCTTCCACTGGTGCTAAGGATTGGGCTACTTCTCTTGACCGTCAATTAGAATTATTCAGATGGTTACAAACCCCAGAAGGTTGTATTGCTGGTGGTGCCACTAACTCATGGCAAGGTTCTTACGCTCAACCATCCAGTGATATCACTACCTTCTACGGTATGTGGTACGACTGGCAACCAGTTTACCACGACCCACCATCCAACAACTGGACTGGTATGCAAGGTTGGGGTATGGAACGTGTCTGTTCCTTATACTACGTTTCCGGTGATGAAAGAGCTGGAAAGGTTTGCCAAGAATGGGCCAAGTGGGTTAAGGACACTACTCGTGTCAGTGGTGGTGAAATTGTTCACGCTACTAACCTTGACTGGTCTGGTAACCCAGATGAATGGAATTCTTCCAACTTCAACAAGTCTAACCTTAACCGTTCCCTTCACGGAACTGTTTCTTCCGAAGGTGTTGATCTTGGTTCCATCGCTTCTATCATTAAGGGTTTAATGTGGGTTTCTATGAGAGATGGTGACCAAGAAGGTATTAACCTTTCTATTGAAGTTATGGATGCCATTGAAAACTACAAGGATGATCTTGGTTACTCTTCCCACGAAGCTCGTGGTGATTACGACAAGTTCGGTGGTGAAGTTTACATTCCATCTGGTTGGACTGGTAAGAATGCTCAAGGTGCCAACATTAAGAGTGGTGTTACTTTCATTGATATCCGTCCAAAGTACAAGCAAGATCCAGATTGGGCTCAAGTTGAAGAATACCTTAACGGTGGTAACCCACCAGAATTCAACTACCACAGATTCTGGGCTCAAACTGAAATTGCTGTTGCTAACGGTCTTATTTCCATTTATGGTTTACAAAAGGATGGTTCCTCCAACAACGACAACAACAATTCTAGCAATGAAACTACTGTTTGCTCTGCTTCTATTACTAACCAAGGTTACAAGTGTTGTAAGGTTGGATGTCAAACCATTTACACCGATGCTGACGGTAACTGGGGTGTTGAAAACAACCAATGGTGTGGATGTGGTACTGCTCCAGCTCCAAAGCCAAAGTGTCCAGTTGCTATTACTAACCAAGGATATCCATGCTGTAAGTCCTGCGGTACCGTCTATTACACCGATGCTGATGGTGAATGGGGTGTCGAAAACGGTGACTGGTGTGGTATGCCAACCAAATGTTAAATAAAAATTACTAAAAAATTTTAATAAAATTTGAAAGTCAAAAGTTGAATATATTTAAATAAATAAATAAATAAATAAAAATGTTTTATTGTTCAAAAAATTTATTATAAATAAATAAACATTAAAATATTTTAATATATATTTAAAAAAAAATTAAATATAATTTTTATTTATATATATATAGCAATTAGAATTAAACACAAAGAGTTTTATAAAAAAGAAAAAAGGAAAAATTTTACAATTCAATAATAATAAAATTTATATTGATTATATAATTTTGTAAAATAAACAAAAAGAAGGAAATAAATAAACAAATAAATAAACAAAAATAAACCAAAATTAAAATATTTTTTTTATAAAGTGTTTATAATGCCTAATTTTTATATAAGAAAAATTATTATATTTTCACAATTGAATAATTTAAAGAAGGTTAGTTTTACAAGAACTAATAAAGTAATTATATCGGTTTAGAGGGCAAGATCTCGACCCTTAAAAAAAAACCGTTGCACTTTTACTAAATCATTATCGTAAGATTAATCTTAAATTATAGGTACAAAAATCATAGTGATATATAAAATTTCCTTTAAAAATATTTGCTATCATTAAAAAAAGAATTATTTTTTATAAGATTTGAATTTTTCTTAAATATGAACAAGTGATTCAAGGAATATTAATATGTATAATAATTATTATAGTAGGTTCAAAAAAAAAAGTATTTAAATTCCTTCATGGAGGAAGAAATTTAAACCATTATAATTTAAAGGAAATCAAATAGAAAGAATTTGGCAAGTGTCCAATTAAGCAAGATATTATATAAAATTAATATTTTTGATAGTCTCATTTGGATATCTAACTAAAATTATGTTTTTTTTTTTTTTTTTTTTTTTTTTTACCAAAAACGGTCAATATTTAAAATGTTTATACAATAGTAAGGCAAGTAAAAGACCAGTACCATCCATAGAGGTTCATAATTTTATTTTCTGATTAAATTTGATTTTTACAATATGAGATTCAACATCAAATTAAAGTAACTTGAATATAGTATGCTTAATTTTTTATTTATTCATTAAATTTACTTTTCTTTTTATGAATTTTTTAAAAATTGTTATTTATAGTATTTCCTATATTTAGAATTCTAGGCATAAGATTTTTAAATTACTTATTATTAAAAGTTCTAATTAAAATGGAAATTGATTTTTTTAATTTTGAATGGAAAATTTTTCCATTTTCATTTTATAATTATTCCTGACTTTATTATTAATTTAAGGAGTAGGCATGATTCTTTTGTGTAACAATAACAAAACAACAAAAATGTCACCAATAACTGTATTTTATATAAAAATCTTATACTATACAAGGGGATAAGACATTCATCATAATATATGATCATAATAATAAATATTTATTACTACTAATAGATAATGATAATGAATAATAAAATGTGGTACATCAATAATAATAATAATAATAATAATAATAATAATAATAATAATAATAATAATAATAATAATAATAATAATAATAATAATATTAATAATAATAATAATTATAATAATAATAATAATAATAATAATAATAATAATAATAATAATAATAATAATAATAATAATAATAATAATAATAATAATAATAATAATAATAATAATAATAATAATAATAATAATAATAATAATAATAATAATAATAATAATAATAATAATAATAATAATAATAATAATTAGAGTAATAATAATAATTAGAGTAATAATAATAATATTTTTTTTATTATTTTGTTTTCAGTATATTTTAAAATATTTAAAAAATATTACATCAAAATAAATATATTTAATAAACAAGCAAGTATTTAAATGTAAATAAAAAAAAAGATGTTTGAATAAAATTGATAATAATAGGTATCTATGCTTAAAAGTTATATTTTAATTATTGAATAATAAGAATTTAGTATCTTTAAAAGATACTAAGTTTATTTAAAGATGGTGTTTTCTATTTTTATTTTGATATATTTAATATTTAATGTTAAAAAAATTTTTTTTAGCAAATATATTTAAGAATATCAATACTAATAATTAAATTTAAATTAGAACAGAAGGATATGTATCTTTTATTTTTTCCCAAAGTTCTGGTTTTGTATAACGTAGAGTTTCAGGATCTTCACATAAACATACAAAG
The DNA here is from genome assembly GCA_002104945.1 of Piromyces finnis. Classification (NCBI taxonomy): domain Eukaryota; kingdom Fungi; phylum Neocallimastigomycota; class Neocallimastigomycetes; order Neocallimastigales; family Neocallimastigaceae; genus Piromyces; species Piromyces finnis. The sequence goes on from MCFH01000036.1 coordinate 110,431, forward strand.
GTAGTAGCTACGCCCGAATTAATGACTTGAGCAACTACAGAGAAAATCATACAACCCATAAGAAAAGCTATTATACCATAAATAATAAAAGAAATAGCATTACTAATTCCTAATATAAAACCGATCACTATTACTATTACAGCTGATAAACATCCAATGGTTAAAGATCCAATACTTAATACATTACTAATAAGACTATCATTAATAACCGCGTCAATACCATAAGACTTGCATAATTCCCAAGTATCCTTAGCTGCTTGACAATACGATTTACCATAAATAGCAACTTCAGTAAATGCATAAACATTAAAATATTCAATCATATCACTAATACAGGAGAGAATACATTCAATGCAACACATCAAGATTACTAAAAGACAATTACCATCTTCTTGAGCATCATTCTTAGCGGACTGAGCTAAAGCTCTTAAGGTTTGAAAAACAGCTATGACTATACTACCAAAACAGATAGAACCAAAACTTGTAGTAATGGCACGTTTAAATGATTTCAATGTTGGATTTTTAACATTTACTTGAATTTTATTTGATCCTGATTGTGTTATTCCACAAAAGTAATATGTAGCAAAAAGACCTGAAATGGTTACATGAACTGTATTATTAATGACTTGGGCACTTAAATAAAATGAGAAAAGTAAGAAAACATAAATAACATAACTAGTACCTCCAATAAGTTCATTAAAATAGGTAATGGAAGCAATTAATGTAATTCCAATAATACCATACCAAATAGCACCAATTAAACAACCCATAAATCCAAAGAAAATTGTTGCTGGATATTTTTTAGTAACCGTTGTTACCGTGGTTAACATTACTTTAGCAAAAGGAATTCTAGAACGCCATAAAAAGAAGCAGAGAATATAGAGAAAAGCAAAAAAGATCATAACAAAACCCATTATAAAATTAATGAAGAAGGTTATAATGGCATAGATAAGATTTAAAATAATAGAGATAATAAAGGTACCAATAATCATCTTTCCAGCAAATCGTTGCATTAATACCATATAAATCATAGTGAAAAGAATACTACTAATTAAACAAGCACTCAACATAATAATCATATCTGATGTGGAATTACCACTTGAATTTCTTTTTCTTTTACAACCATCACATAATTTATCTGTATCCATATGAGGAATAGAAATACCGGCAATAACTAAAGTAATCAATACTACTAAAACATAGATTACAGTTGCCCAAACATCTTGATATTTTGGCGAATTATTTATTTCTACTTTTGAGGATCGAACTTTTACATTTTTACTATTTACAGTAATAAGGTGTTCACTTAATGAATCCTGTTGAGATGAATAATATGGATCTATCATGATTACGATATTTTGTGATTAAGTAGAATATTAATTCATTAAAAAGAAAAATAAAAGAATAAAAAAAATTTTTTTTTTGCTTTGATTTTGGTATAAAAATAAAATATTGTATTCTTTTTTTTTTTTTTTTTTTTTTTTTTTTTTTTTTTTTGAAGAAAATCAATATTATTAGATTATTTTGTTTAAATTTATTAATTATTTGAAAAAAGTTGAGTTTTTTTTTTTTTGTTAAAATATTGACTATTTAAATGATTTAATAATAATTATTAGGTATAAATATAATATTTTTTTATTTTATTTTAAATCCAGTAAAAAAATATCAACATTTATTTATGTATAATTTAATAATATATAACTTTTATTTCTTGGTTTATTACATCCATATAAAATTGATTATTATATTATAATAATAAAAATAATGATATATTATTATTATATTAAAAGTACGTTTTTTTATAATTATAAAAGAAGTTAATAGTTACTATTTTTTTTTTTTAAATAAATGTGAAAATAAATAAAAAATATATGTATTGAAATTAAAAGAAAAAATAATATTTTAATTATAATATCATATTATATATAAAAATTTATATCTTATTATTATTATTATTATTATTATTATTATTATTATTTCTCCTTTTTAATTATAATTGTTCATTTCTACTTTTTGATATTATATTTTTATTATAATATATATATATATATTTTGAAAAAATATCATCGAAAGTATTAATAAACGTCAATTTATTTTTCTTTAAGCTTTTTATACTTTTTAGAGAATTTTTTTTATGTACTTTAATCATTATACTTTTATTATATAAGAATTATTATTATTTTTGGATAGTAATAATTGATATTTACTTTGATTAATTATAACAATTGTTTATTCTAAAATATCATTTGAATATTGATATATTTCTTTTTTCCTCAATTAATATAATTTAAAAGATCGCAATTATAAGAAATTAATATATTAATATATATTTAAATAACAAACTATCTGGTTATTATTATTATTTTTTAAAGGTATAGCTTCAGATTTAATAAATTTAAGTTGACATCTTTAAATATAATATATAACATTTTTTTGTTATATTTTTAAATAATATAACTATTCTTCACTAAGCATTTTTCATCAAAAGTACATTAAAAAGGCTTGATTATAATACATCAATATTATTAATATTAGCTTCATATTCAATCAAATATTTTATTAAATATTTTAATATTATTATATTTCTGATTTCTGTCATATTGAAAGTATATTGTTTTTAATTATTTTATAATATTATTTCACTCTTTTTTTTATTTTAATAGTATATTAAAAGTGACTCGCGATGCACACTAGCTAGTTACAAAGGTTTTTTTTTTTTTTTTTTTTTTTTTTTTAAATTTTTAAATTTTTAAGTTCTTGTTATATAATGCCTATTATATATTACTATAATGTTTATAATATACTTTAGATTTCTTTGAAATAGTATAGTTGTATATGTTAAATAAAATAAAATAAAATAAAATAAAATGAAACAATATTATTAAATATATAAAGAATTAACCAATTTTCACATTTATATATATAAAGCTTATTAAGTTTATTATTTAAATTATTTCATTTTCAATGAATATTTAAAAAAAAATATTTAAATTAAAATATTAATAGTTAAAATAAAATATACTATTTTAAATTATACTATTTAATTTTGAATTAACATATGATACGGGTTAATTTTATGTAGAAAGAATTAAACTTTAATTAATATATATTTTATTAATAATTTTATCTATAACGTTCCAATATTTCTATTCTGTCTAAATACTAAAACGTTCTGTCGTTGTCAAATATTAAAATTCTAACTAAAACAAGAAGCCCAGTCTATTTATACTAATGAGGCTTACTTAGTAATTAATTGTCCAATTATAAGGCTGGAACTATATGGATCATTCATTTACAATACTCTTTTACATTACATGATATTACATTTGTCGTACATTTACATTATATTCTTATACATTGTAGAAATAATTAATATTATAATAAATCTATATAAATTTAATATTAGGAAAAATTACTAATATAATAATATGTTCAAGTCACATATTATTTTTATATCACATATTTTAATATTAAACATTAATAGGACGTTAGATAAAATGGATTTGAATTTTATATCTTTTTTTATTAACGAACAATATTAATTTTACTATAAATATTTTAAAGCAAGGTAGTTCAAAAAAAAAAAAAAATAAAACTAATTTTATTTAATTATTAGGTATGTTTATTAACATCAGCACCATGTTCAAGTAAATAATTTAAAATATTCATATTTCCGTTCCCAGCAGCAATTAATAACGGAAAAGTGCCATTATTATTTGCTTGATTTACATCAGCTCCATGATCAATTAAGAATTTTACAGTCTTTTCATTATTTAACATGCAGGCTTTTATTAATGGAGTATTACCATATATATCTGCCGTATTAATATCTGCACCATATTTAAGCAAGGTTTCCATAATTTTTATATAATTTTCTTCTTTGGCTGTTTCTTCTTCTTCTTCTTCTTCTTCTACAGTTATTTCTTTTTCTTCTTCAGTTATTTCTTTTTCTTCTTCAATATTGTTTTTTAAAAGCAAATAAGATAAAAAATTCTTAGTTTCATATTTTTTCTGAGTAATTTTCCATTCTTAATAAATAAATAAATATTCAAATAAATCTTTTTTTTTTTATATCTTTTTATTATATATAGTGAAAGTCTTATTTTTTTTAAGTAAGAAATTTTTTTCTTTTTATACTTTTTTTTTATTTAAAAAAATATATATTCATAAAATATAAAACTATGTCTTTTCATTGTTTTGTCTTTTTTTTAATTTTAAAAAATAAAACTAATATCATAATAATAACATTAGTTTATGGCCATTTTATTAAGCCTAAAATCATTGAATTTGTCCAATTTTTAGATGCCTTTCTTTTTCTCTTTTTTTTTTTAAAAATAGATAAAAGCACTATCCAATAAAATTTGATTATAATAAATTAAAAATAGATAAATTATTATAAATTAAAGTTACATTATATTGATTAAAAAAACTTTTTAATTTATTAATAAAAGCATATTGAAGGAGGACAGCAGGACTCGAGTATTTTTATAACATGTGTAAGATAAGTTTATTATATATAGTAATTTTATTATTTAGTTTTACTTCAGATGATAATTATTATTAATATTTTCAGTTTAATTTTTTTCTATTCTATTATTTCTTTATTAATTATTTATATTATTTATTTTTCTTCATTAGAGATTAAAAAAAAAAAGCTAATATATTTTTTATAGATATGATGTCTAATAATTTAAAGTTGTTAAGACCTACAAAAAAAAAAAAAAAAAAAAAAAAAAAAAAGAAATAAAATATTTGCTTTCCTCATTTTTTAGTTATAACTTTTTTTCCTATTTGAAAATAATTTAATAAAAGGATAGTTTGAATGGCAAATTTTTATTTAAAAAATAAATATAATAAAAATCTTGAATTAAAAATGTTTTTAAATCTTTTGATTCTATGAACATTGTTTTAGGCAATAACATAAAATATAATTTTAGTAAAAAAAAGGTTTCTTATTTTCAAATCATAATATTCTATTTTTGAAATTTAATTATTTTACTATTTACATATATATTTTAGTAATTGCACAAATCATGAAATAATTAACTCAACTTTTAACTTTTTAAGAATGGTAATGGACGATACTGAAAAATGTTATTTTATATAATTTATTTAATTTAAATCTTTCAAAAAATTCTTAATTTTATGACAAGTGTTACTGTATATATTTATTTATTTATTTTTTACATATGAATTTTAAGTAAAAAAAAAAAAAAAAAAAAAATACAATTATTTTAACTATATTTAAAAGAAAATAGGCTTTTAATGAATTTTAAGATAAATATAATAAACAATAATCAAATAGTTTAATTATTTCATTATCTAAAAGTGGGCAATGATTTTTACTTAATGTAATGAGGTGTATAATATTTATAATTAAATTTTTTGACTTTAAGAAAAGAATTATTTTTTTTGTTTGTAATTTTATATATAGTTCGTTTTTTTTTAATAATGCGGATAAAACATTACAATCCATGGTAACTTCTTTTAACTTTTCTATTTCCAAAATACTATTTGGTATTGTTTTAAATTTATTATTACTTATATTTAATTTTTGTAATCTCGAAAAATTAGATATAAATAATGGTAATTCTGTTAATTGATTATCACTTATATCCATTTCTTCTATATTGTCATTATTAATGATATCATAGGATATTTCTGTTAATTTTTTTTTACTCAAGTTTATTTTTTTAGCATAAAAATCGTAGCCATATTTTCTTATAGATAAATGATCATCAACATTAAAATTTTGTAATTTAGATAAATTTCCTATTTCCTTTGGTAATTCATTTATTTTATTATTTCTTAGGGATAAATCTTTTAAATTGGTCAAATTTCCTATTTCTTTTGGTAATTTATTTATTTCATTTTTACCTAGGCTCAAACATTCCATATTAATTAAATTTCCTATTTCTTTTGGCAGTTTACTTATTTTATTTTCACTTATAATTAATTTTTTTAAACTCGTTAAATTTCCTATTTCTTTTGGCAATTCATTTATTTCATTATTATAAAGCATTAAATCTTTTAGATCAGCTAAATTCCCTATTTCTTTTGGTAATTCATTTATTTTATTACATTCTAAATATAAATATGTTAATTTTGTTAAATTTCCTATTTCCTTTGGCAATTCACTTATTTCATTGTTATTCATTTTTAACTCTTTTAAATTAGTTAAATATCTTATACTTTTTGGAAATTTACTTATTTTAGTACTATTTAAATGTAAAACAGTTAAATTGATTAAATTTCCTATTTCTTTTGGTAATTCAATTATTTTACCAATACTGAGATTTAAATACTCTAAATTAATTAAATTTCCTATTTCTTCGGGTAACTTTGATATTAAATTATTCTCAATATTTAAATACGTTAATTTATTCAGATTTCCTATTTCTTTTGGTAATTCAAATATAAAATTATATCCAAGATTTATATAGGTTAAATCATTTAAGTTTACTATTGATTTCGGAAATATGGATAGTTTATTATTTCGAATATTAAACTTCATTAGACTTTTTAACTCTCCTAGTTCTTCTGGTAACCTTGATAAATAATTACTTCCTAGATTTAAATCCATTAATTTATTTAAGTTTTTTATTTCTATTGGTATGGCATTTAATCTATTATTTTCAAGATTTAAGTTTATTAAGTTGCTTAATTTTCCTATTTCTTTTGGAATTTCTGATAATCTATTATTTTTAAGATTTAAATCTATTAGACAACTTAAGTCACCTATTTCTTTTGGTAATTCTGATATATTATTATTATTTCCAAGATTTAAAACAATTAATTTGTTCAAATTTGCTATTTTTATATGTATATTCGATATATAGTTGTGCTCAATATTTAAGTTTTTTAATTCACTCAAATTTAATATTTCTTTTGGAAAGCTGGTTAATTTATTATTTCCAATATTTAAATCATTTAATTTACATAATTTACTTATATCTTTTGATATTTCACGTATTTGATTATTTGAAAGATTTAATTTTTTTAATTCCTTTAAATTTCTTATTCCTTTTGGAATGTTAGTTAATTTATTATTTCCAAGATTTAAATCATTTAATTTATTCAATTTTCTTATTTCTTTTGGTATTTCTAGTATTTGATTATTTGATAAATTTAAATTTTGTAAATTATTTAAATTTCCTATCTCTTTTGGAATGGTGCTTAATTCATTGTTGTGAATATTGAAATTTATTAGACTACCCAACTTTCCTATTTCTTTTGGTAACCTTGATATTAAATTATTTCCAAGATTTAAATCTGTTAATTTTTTCAAGTTTTTTATTTCTATTGGTATTTCTGATATGAAGTTATATTCAAGATTTAAATCTGTTAAATTTGAAAAATCTCCTATTTCTTTTGGTAGTTCTAACATAAAATTGTATTTACTAACTAAATGTGTCAAGGTATTTAAACTATCTATTTCTTCCGTTAACTTTGATATTAAGCATTCATTATCTAATTTCTTCAAACTGTTTAAAATTTCTAAATTTTTTAAAGATTGCTTTATTTGTGAATGACTGCTTTTAACGAATTCTGAACTTTCATTTTCTTTAAATAAATTATTAAGGAAACAAAGATCTTTTCTTAAAATTTTCCTTTTCTTTTTATCCAATAAAAGATAAGAAATTAAAATTCTTACAAGTAATTTATTAAAATGATTGAATGTCAGATTTTTAGGAGGAATTTTACTTAGCTCCTTCATAATACTTATCATTTCTAAATCATAATAGTTAATATTACATATTGAATTTATTTGTTCTAATAAATTATTATCATTAATATCAATTACATTTTCTTCTTTCATTTTATTTAAAATTTATAATCCAAGCCTTCTACTTTATAAACATTTTTAATTTCTTTCTTTCTTTTTTTTTTTTAATTCATCTTCCTATTCTAATTTTAAACTTTTTTTTTTTTCAATTTTATTATGATTACTATTTTTTTTTGCTTTTGCTTTTACTTTTTTTTATTATTATAAAGAGGATTCTTTATTTTTTTTTTCAACCAATACAATATTGGATGAAAAAAATATATATATTTTTAATTAATTAAAATTTAAGTTTAATTAAATAATTAAATATATAATTATTTAATTCTTATTTTTTTTTTTTTTTTAATCATAGATGCCGTTGTTTTAATACATTTAAAACTGTAAAAGAAGTATGGAATATACATCTTTAAAAAGTATTAAATTATAATGAATATATTGTGAGAGTTAATAATATTACTATGAAAATAAATAAGAATAAGTGCTTATAGTTAATTCTAAATTATAATTATAAATTGTCATAATTATAAAACTAAAGTTTATAAACAAAAAACATAAAATATTAAGGAAAAAAAAAAAAAAATAAAAATTATTATTGTTTTTGATTCTATTTAATTTTTTTTTTATATTAAGATAATTATAAAAATTCAGACTATATAATTACAACATTTGTTATTTATTTTTCTATTTTTTATGAATATTAAAAGAATATGTAGATATTGGATATTTAGTTAACGATGATACTTTAATCATTATGATTTTTTTTTTTTTTTGAAACATGGAAGGTCTATTTAGCATCTAACTTGTATCACACTTTTTATTTTCAATTACTAGTCAGTAGAAATTCTATGAAAGATTTTGAATGCTAATTATATTCCATTACATAATTTAATTAAAAATATATTCTTGTATACTTTTTCATTTTTATAAATTGATCTTTTTTATTTATTTAAGATACTAAATAATGAAATAACAATAACAATAATAATAAGAAAAATATATATATATATATATAGCATATACTAGCATTATTACAAAAACGGTGATTTTAAATTTTTTTAAATTTTTTGGTAAAAAAATCGACTCTGGCCAGAGTTTTGGTTAGAATAGAAAATACTCATTATTATTTCAATATTCAGCCCTTATTATCTTATTCAATTTGTTTGGGAAAATGATTTTCATCCCTTAATCTTAATAATTTTAATTTAGTTAACTTTTTTATTTCTTCTGGTAATTCAATTATTTTATTTTCGCTTACATCTAATACTATTAAATTTGTTAGATTTCCTATTTCTTTTGGTAATTCAATTATTTTATTACTTTTTAAACATAGAGATTTTAAATGGGTTAAACTTCCTATTTCTTTTGGTAATTCACTTATTTCATTTTTAACTAAATATAAATATTTTAAATTGATTAAATTTCCTATTTCTTTTGGCAATTTTTTTATTTTATTATTTTTCATTCTTAATTCTTTTAAGTTTATTAAATTTCCTATTTCTTTTGGTAATTCGCTTATTTCATTATCATATAAATATAAATATTCTAAATTAATTAAATACCCTATTTCCTTTGGCAATTCTCTTATTTTATTACTTTTCATTCTTAATTTTTTTAAATTTGTTAAATTTCCTATTTCCTTTGGTAATTCAACTATTTCATTTTCATCTAAATATAAATGCTCTAAATTTGTTAAATTTCCTATTTCTTTTGGTAATTCACGTATTTTATTACGATTTAAATGTAAATATTTTAAGCTAGTTAAATTTTTTATTTCTTTTGGCAATTCACTTACTTTATTACTATTTAAAAATAGATAATCTAAATTAGTTAAACTTCCTATTTCTTTTGGTAATTCAATTATTTTATTTTCACTTATACTTAATTTTTTTAAATTTGTTAAATTTCCTATTTCTTTTGGTATTTTACTTAGTTTATTATCATATAAATATAAATATTCTAAGTTTTTTAAATTTTCTATTTCTTTTGGTAATTCAGTTATTTCATTATTACATAAATCCAATTCTTTTAAAATGCTTAAATTTCCTATTTCTTTTGATAATTCACATATTTCATTTTCATCTAAATATAGATGTTCTAAATTGATTAAATTTCCTATTTCTTTTGGCAATTTTTTTATTTTAGTATTTTTTATTTTTAGCCTTTTTAAATTTATTAAATTTCCTATTTCTTTTGGTAATTCGGTTATTTCATTTTCATCTAAATGTAAATATTCTAAATTGATTAGATTTCCAATTTCTTTTGGTAATTCGGTTATTTTATTAAACTCTAAATATAAACGATGTAAATTGGTTAAAATTTCTATTTCTTTTGGTAATTCACCTACTTCATTATGTCTTAGTTCTAATTCTCTTAAATTAATTAAAATTCCTATTTCTTTTGGTAATTCTCTTATTTTATTATTACCTAAAAGTAAACATTTTAAATTTGTTAAATTTCCTATTTCCTTTAGTAATTCACTTATTTCATTATTTTCAAGATTTAAATTAGTTAGATTAGTTAAATTTCCTATTTCTTTTGGTAATTCTTTTACGTCATTGTGTTCAATGTTTAAATATTCTAAATTACCTAATTCGCCTATTTCTTTTGGTACTTCTTTTATATAATTATATCCAAGATTTAAATTGGTTAGATTAGTTAAATTTCCTATTCCTTTTGGTAATTCTTTTACGTCATTGTGCTCAATATTTAAATATTCCAAATCATCCAATTCTCCTATTTCTTTTGGAATCGTAGATAATTTATTATTTCCGAGATCTATTTTTATTAGACTGCGTAATTCTTTTATTCCTTCTGGAAATATGAATAATCTATTATTTTTAAGGTTTAAATCAATTAATTTATATAATTTACTTATATCTTTTGATATTTCACATATTTGATTATTTGAAAGATTTAATTTTTTTAATTCCTTTAAATTTCTTATTCCTTTTGGAATGTTAGTTAATTTATTATTTCCAAGATTTAAATCATTTAATTTATTCAATTTTCTTATTTCTTTTGGTATTTCTAGTATTTGATTATTTGATAAATTTAAATTTTGTAAATTATTTAAATTTCTTATCTCTTTTGGAATGGTGCTTAATTCATTGTTATGAATATTGAAATTTATCAGACTACCTAACTTTCCTATTTCTTTTGGTAACTTTGATATTAAATTATTTCCAAGATTTAAATCTGTTAGTTTTTTCAAGTTTTTTACTTCTATTGGTATTTCTGATATGAAGTTATATTCAAGATTTAAATCTGTTAAATTTGAAAAATTTCCTATTTCTTTTGGTAGTTCTAACATAAAATTGTATTTACTAACTAAATGTGTCAAGGTATTTAAACTATCTATTTCTTCCGTTAACTTTGATATTAAGCATTCATTATCTAATTTCTTCAAACTGTTTAAAATTTCTAAATTTTTTAAAGATTGTTTTATTTGTGAATGACTGCTTTTAACGAATTCTGAACTTTCATTTTCTTTAAATAAATTATAAAGGAAACAAAGATCTTTTCTTAAATTTTCTCTTTTATTTTTATCCAAGAAAAGAGTGCATTTTAAAATTCTTACAAGTAATTTACTAAGATTTTCGATAGCTAATTTATTTTGAGGAATTTTATTTAGTTCTCCTACAATATTTATTATTTCTTCATTTTCACAGGAAACATTACTTTTCCATATTGAATTTATTTGTTCTAATAAATTATTATCATTAATATCAATTACATTTTCTTCTTTCATTTTATTTAAAATTTATAATCCAAGCCTTCTACTTTATAAACATTTTTAATTTCTTTCTTTCTTTTTTTTTTTTTAATTCATCTTCCTATTCTAATTTTAAACTTTTTTTTTTTCAATTTTATTATGATTACTATTTCTTTTGTTTATTTTTTTATTTTTAAATATTTATTTTTTTTTATTATAACAAAAAATTCAATAAATATTATTGGTTGAAAGAATTTTACTAAATGATTAAATAACTTTTTAATATGGTTTAAAATTATTTTTATCGCTTAGAAGCTGTTTCATTTTGGGATAAGATTTTTTTTCCCGAAATACATATATTTTCATTTGTTATATATATATAATAACACATTTTAATGAATAGCATAGAGATCATAAAGACATCTTTTAATGACATCCCTTTTTATTTCATCCAAGAAAAAGTAAACTATTAGAAGTTTATGTACTAGAGTTTAACATAGAATCATATAAATTTTTTTAATTATAACATATAGAATAACAACATAATTTTTATTTTTTTTTAAAATATTTTATTTGAAGAAAAAAAATTAAACTAGTTTTTTTTTTTTTTTTTATAAACAATTATTAAAAGAAAAAAAGAAAAAGAAAAAATTAAAAAATCTTAACATTATAAAGTATATTAAGTATATTTATAAATGAAAAATACATAATATAAAAACTTTATTACAATCTTATAATAAATAACGAGAATAATAATTATACTTTTTAATAAATTCGTAATATGAAAGTACATATTTTTTTTTTTTTTTTTTTTTTACTTTGTTAAATAAAAATAACAGAATTTATAAAAAATTTTGATTTTGAAATAAAAACTATTTTTATTACACTATTGATTTCAAAAATACTCTATCTTCTTTTAATAATATAGATGAAACACATTACAATCTAGAGTAACTTTTTTTTAATTTTTCTATTTTCAAAATATCTTTTGGCATTGTTTGTTTGTGATTTATTGCCATGCAAATTTAATTTTTGCAATTCAAAAAAATTGAATGTATACATTGGTAGTTCTTTTAATCGATTATTATTTATGTCTATTTCTTTTATATTTTTAATATTTAATATGTCATAGGGTAATTCTGTTAATTCCTTTCCAAATAAATTTAGTTATCTTGGTTTATAAAGAATGAATGATGGTTTTAATTTGGTTAAATTTTCTATTTCCTTTGGTATTTTTGATAACTTATTAAATCTAATATTTAAATTTCTTAAATTAATTAAATTGCCTATTTCTTTTGGTAATTCACTTATTTCATTATTATTTATATTTAAAGTTGTTAACTTGATTAAATTTCCTATTTTATTTGGTAAATTGGTTATTTTATTATGATTTAAATATAAAACGTTTAAGCTTGTTAAATTTTCTATTACTTTTGGTAATTTTCTTATTTTATTATAACTTAGATTCAATTCTTTTAAATTGGTTAATTTTCCTATTTCTTTTGGTAATATGATTATTTTATTATTATTTAGATTCAAGCTTTTTAAATTAACTAAATTTCCTATTTCTTTTGGTAATATGAATATTATATTATTGATTAGATTTAATTCTTCTAAATTAATTAAATTTCCTATTTCTTTTGGTAATTCACTTATTTCATTTTGACTGAGATTTAATTTTTTTAAATTGGTTAAATTTCCTATTTCTTTCGGTAATATTGATATCTTATTATCACTCAAATATAAATACTCTAAATTTTTTAAATCTCCTATTTCTTTTGGAATTCATGTATTATAATTTTAATTAAATTAATAATAAAGTTTAAAATATTTGATGCCGTTAAAAAAAAAAAAAAAAAAAAAAAAAAAAAAAAAAAAAAAAAAAAAAAATTCTTTTGGAATTATTGATATCTTGTTATTTGTAATATTTAAATTGGTTAAATTAGTTAAATTTCCTATTTCTTTCGGTAATTCATTTATTTTATTATTATTAAAATTTAATTTTTGCAATTTCGAAAAATTATATACACACAAAGGTAATTCTGTTAATTTATTATTACTTATATCTATTTCTTTTACATTCCTAGCATTTACTATGTCAAAAGGTAATTCTGTTAATCTCCTTTCAGATAAATTTATTCTTTCACTATCATTATTATATACATATTTTCTATTGAGTAAATGATCATTAACACTTAATAATCCTAATTTAAGCAAATTTTCTATTTCTTTTGGTAATTTGGTTATTTTATTATTGCATAGATTCAATTTTTTTAATCGGGTTAACCTTCCTATTTCTTTTGGTACTTCTGTTAAAAAATTATATTCAATATTTAATTCAGTTAAACTAATTAAATATTCAATCTCTTTTGGTACTTCTTTTATTAAATTATGTTTAAAATTTATATTGGTTAGTTTACTTAAATATTTTATTTCTTTTGGTACTTCTTTTATTGAATTATTCTCAAAATTTAAATTGGTTAGTTCACGTAAATATTTTATTTCTTTTGGTACTTCTTTTATTAAATTATGCGCAAAATTTAAATTGGTTAGTTCACGTAAATATTTTATTTCTTTTGGTACTTCTTTTATTAAATTATTCTCAAAATTTAAATCGGTTAGTTCACGTAAATATTTTATTTCTTTTGGTATTTCCATTATTTTATTAAAACTTGAATTTAAACTATTTAAATTGACTAAATATCTTATTTCTTTAGGTAATTCACTTATTTTATTATTACTAATATCTAACCTACTCAAATACAAAAAACTACGTATAAATAATGGTAACTCTGTTAATTGATTACTACTTATATCCATTTCATTTACATTGCTAGCATTTATCAAGTCAATAGGTAATTTTGTTAATCTTTTACCACGCAGATTTATTTTTTTATCATTAGAATTATAAGTACTTAAACGCGAATCAATAATTAATGATTGCAATTTAGTTAAATTTCCTATTTCTTTTGGTAATATGAATATTATATTATTGATTAGATTTAATTCTTCTAAATTAATTAAATTTCCTATTTCTTTTGGTAATTCACTTATTTTATTTTGACTGAGATTTAATTTTTTTAAATTGGTTAATTTTCCTATTTCTTTTGGTAATATTGATATATTATTAACACTCAAATATAAATACTCTAAATTTTTTAAATCTCCTATTTCTTTTGGAATTATTGATATCTTGTTATTTTTAATATTTAAATAGGTTAAATTAATGATATTTCCTATTTCTTTTGGTAATATTGATATATTATTATCACTCAAATATAAATACTCTAAATTTTTTAAATCTCCTATTTCTTTTGGTATTTCACTTATATTATTATTATTTAAATTCAATTCTTTTAAAGTGGTTAAATTTTCTATTTCTTTTAGTATCTCTTTTATCATATTCTTACTTACATTTAATTTTTGCAATTTCGAAAAATTATATATAAATAATGGTAACTCTGTTAATTGATTACTACTTATATCTATTTCTTTTACATTTCTAATATTTACTAAGTCCAAAGGTAATTCTGTTAATTCTTTTCTACATAAATTTATTTTTTCACTAGTAATGAGATATCCATATTTTCTAATGGATAAATGATCATCAACACTTAATAATTGTAATTTAGATAAATTTCTTACTTCTTTTGGTAATAACTTTATTTTATTGTTATATAAATCTAATTTTTTTAATTCGGTTAAACTTCCTATTTCTTTCGGAATCATTGATAATCTATTATTTTCGAGATTTAAGTTTTCTAGGCTTTTTAATTTCCCTATTTCTTTTGGTAATTTTGATATTTTATCATTACTTCCAAGATTTAAAACAGTTAATCTATTCAAATTTGCTATTCTTTTCGGTATTTTTGATATACAATTGTGTTTAATATTTAAGTTTGTCAATTTATTTAAATTTTCTATTCCTTTTGGAATGTTAGTTAATTTATTATTTCCAAGATTTAAATCATTTAATTTATTCAATTTTCTTATTTCTTCTGGTATTTCTAGTATTTGATTATTTGATAAATTTAAATTTTGTAAATTATTTAAATTTCCTATCTCTTTTGGAATGGTGCTTAATTCATTGTTGTGAATATTGAAATTTATTAGACTATCTAACTTTCCTATTTCTTTTGGTAACTTTGATATTAAATTATTTCCAAGATTTAAATCTGTTAATTTTTTCAAGTTTTTTATTTCTATTGGTATTTCTAATATGAAGTTATATTCAAGATTTAAATCTGTTAAATTTGAAAAATTTCCTATTTCTTTTGGTAGTTCTAACATAAAATTGTATTTACTAACTAAATGTGTCAAGGTATTTAAACTATCTATTTCTTCCGTTAACTTTGATATTAAGCATTCATTATCTAATTTCTTCAAACTGTTTAAAATTTCTAAATTTTTTAAAGATTGTTTTATTTGTGAATGACTGCTTTTAACGAACTCTGCACTTTCATTTTCTTTAAATAAATTATTAAGGAAACAAAGATCTTTTCTTAAATTTTCTCTTTTATTTTTATCCAAGAAAAGAGTGCATTTTAAAATTCTTACAAGTAATTTATTAAGATTTTCGATAGCTAATTTATTTAAAGAAATTTTACTTAGTTCCTTCATAATATGTATTATTTCTTCATCATAATGGTTAACATTACATATTGAATTTATATGTTCTGATAAATAATCATTATCATTATTATCATTTATTTCTTTATTATAATGATTAACATTATTGAATTTATATGTTCTGATAAACGATTATTAGCATTATTATCTTTTATTTCTTCATCGTAATGATTAACATTACATATTGAATTTATATATTCTAATAAAAAATTATTATCATTATTATCATTTACATTTTCTTTTACCATTTTATCAAAGATTAATAATCCAATTCTTCTTTATATTAATTTCTAATATATTTTTATACTTCTTTTTATTCTAATTTTAAACTCCTCTTTTTTCAATTTTATTATGTTTATTACTATTTCTTTTGTTTTTTATTTTACACTTTATATAAATATAAAGGATTTCTTTAAATATTTTATTTATTTATATTTTATTTTTTTTTAATGTTATTTGATCTTTTACTATAATGAAAATTCAATAAATATTATTGGATGAAAAAGATTTCATATTATTATTATTAAAGCCACTTTAATTCTCATGACATAATTTTATATAACTTTTTATTATTATTTTGTTTTATATCTTCCAACATTATAAACTTTAATTATTAATATTTAATAATATATAATTAATTTACAATTCTAAGAATATTCTTCTAAAATAGTTTAATTAGATTACAAGCCATATTTTATAGAAAAATCATTTATAAATTTTCATTAATTAATTTCTTTTCATTAATTATTTTCATATTATTATAAATAAACTTTAATAATGAAATTGATCTACCAATAGCAATAATTGTTAGTATTTATGGTTAATTTTATTTATTAAATGACTCTTTTTTAACATATATTAATTACATTATTACATTTAATATTTATACTAATTACACTTAACATTTGTATATACATTTATATGCCGCACTATAATATATTTACTAATATTAATTATTAATTATCATATTATCGTATTATATAAATATATTTTGTACTAACTATACTATAATTAAACTTTATTTCTAATATTTTATTTATATAGAAACACTTTTTTTTTTAATTAATATTAATTACATTAATAATATTCCAATACATAATTAATTACATTTATGTACATAATAAGTAATCTACAGAATTATTAATTTAATTCTAATAAATATCAATGTTTGAACTATTTTTTTTTTTTTTACTATTCTATTTTCTTTTAATAATGTTGATAAAATATTACTGTTCATAGTAACTTTTTTTAATTTTTCTATTTTTATAATATATTTCGGCATTGTTTGTAATTTATTGCCATGAAAATTTAATTTTTACAAAAAATTTGATAAAAACAATGGTATTATAAAAATATAAAATAAAATAAAATAAAATATAATAAAATACTTATTAAAGTTTCATAAAAGTTCAATGAACTCTGCAATTTGTACTGTGTGGGATTGGTTCCTATTTAGTAAATTAAATGAAATAAAAAAGAGAAGTAACATCAGGTATGATAGTGTGGTGTCTACTAAACTCTTCCATGAGCTCATAATGTTTTCATTCGAAGAAATACTAACATTGAACCCTTTATATGGAACATTAAGAATGTTCCTTTGCCATATCGGTACAACGTCGGCCCTCTTGATTACGTTAGGCATCTTACTAAACCTATCAAAAAGTAGCTTCATTGAGCTACTAATGATAGGGATTGTTTTAGTAAGAAAAGCCGCGAGACCCTCTACCTATGGAACATGAGACCCTGATGAATTGTAAAGCTGTTCCTTCAAATGTCTTTGTTTCGCTTTATCGATTTGTAGCTCATCATAAGCTAAAGTTCCATCAAGAAGGAACGTAAAAATATAGTTATAAATTGTTTTTCTTACTTCCATTTCAGGGAGTAAGTAAGTGATGAATAGATTATTGTATTTATTTTGAAAAAAGGTAAAAAGATTGTCAAGAAAACAAAGTGAAGAAGTTCTATATTCAAAGAATGCAGGACATTCTATAATCCAATGATAAAAAGATTGTTCATCATGTCCGCAACATGGACAGACACGAGGGCAGTCAGGTGTAACTCTATTACTGGGGATTCTATTAAAGTTGATAGGTTTAACAACGATAGTTTCACACTTATTTATTCCAAAAGACATTTCATTTAAATTAACCTAATCAAGTACTAGATTAAGCATCTTTTGAAGGTTTTTCTCGCTAGGAGCAATCAGAACAATGTCATCAGCAAAAAGGCCACCACAACAACGTTTATTACCTAAACTAGCACCAAGCCTTTCACATTTATTTAAAATATCGTTGATGAAGAGATTAAATAGAATAGGAGAAAAAGGACATCCTTGTTTTACACCACGGTTGATAGGAAACTAATTGGAGAGCATATCCAAGTAACGTACACGAGCTTTTGAGGTAGAATAGAGATTATTGAGAAAATCAAAACATTTACCACCGTATACCTAATTTATATAGCTTTGTAAGGATATTAAATATAAGAACCGAGTCGTATGCTTTTTTGAGGTCAAGGAAAGCAACATAAGTTGCTTTTCCTTTAAACTTTCTTTGTCAGATTTCTCTAATGGAAATAAATAAGCTAATACATCCTTCTTTATTACGAAAACCAAATTGCTCAGGTCTGATAAAATTATGAGAAAGAGAACATATTTTGAGATTCTATCCATTATGATTTTTGAAATGATTTTTAGACCTACATTGATGAGAAAAATGTCACGATAATTAGTACAGTCTGAAAGAGCATCTTTCTTTGGAATAGAGACAATGGAAACAGAGTTCCATTTCAAAGGAAAGGAACCATTCCAGATTTTATTGAAAATTAATTTAAGACAGTTTCCAAAAAAACTTATGATTTTTTTCCTAGTTCTTCGTTACAAAAGAAAACTTTGAAGAATCCAATTGGGTGTATCATCGGGACCTGGAGTCTTATTCTTCTTCATTGACAGGGCAGTATTTTTAATTTCTTCAATAGAAATGGGTTCATTGATATCCATGCTATTTGATTGAAACGGAAGACTCTTTCCTAATAGTTACGATTTGAGCTATGATTTGTAACATCAGATGCAAGATTTTCATAATGTTAAGCCCACCATTTTAGTTGTTCTTGTGGAGAAAATAAATCCTTATCATTCTTGTCCTTAATGGTTGAAAAATGAGAGGACGAATAACTTGGTTTGGCAAGTTTTTTAAGGCCTTTTCAACCTTGTCTAAAACTTTTATCCATAAAGTGTTTACCAATGGAGACAATATTTGCTTTATAAAGATTGAATCTGAATTTACTCATAACCTTTTTGATAGTATTACATAAGTTTTTTGTAAATGAAAAACTGATTAAGGTAATTTTCCATGGCAGTACAATCGGAGAGAGGCTTTATATTTTTGTAAGCCAAATGTTTTTCATGTGATAAATTTTTGATGTATTGAGGGCAATGGAATGCTGGACCTTTTAAATCCGTAGGCACAATAGCTTTTTATTTCTTTACCTATAGCTTTGGAAGTATCTAAAAATTTGGAAACCATATCATCAGCCGTAAAGTAGGCACAATACAATTGATATTGTTCATTTTTAAAAGAACTTATTATGGAAATATAACTATTAAAAATTGATATTAATATTAATATAGATATAGATATAGATATTGATATTGATAAATATTGGATAAAAATAATATAAAATAGTATTAGTAAAAACGGATATATAGATTATTGGGCTATTTGTCAAACAATGTTTTAATTTTAAAACTTGGAAAAAAATTGACTAAGTTGTTGAAAAGCCTAGTTTTAACTTTACTGAAGACTTTAAATTGGAAATAAATTTATATTCTGTCACTTTGAATTTCTGAATTTGTAAACTTTATTTTTTTAAATAGATTAATACTGTTTGTTGGTTTACTATTGTGTTATGTTGATTCTGATAGTTGGATTTTAATAATTCATTAATGTTAATTTATGTTGAAGGTAGAGCGATAAAAGTGTGAGCAGTTATTATACCATATTGCAAAGGGTAAAAGGATTTAAAGAATTAAAATAAAGAACATAATAAAATTTCAAAATACTGAATTTGAAGCAAGAGTAGTATATAATAAAAACTAGAATACTCGATTTTTCAGGATTTAAGCTTTTTTGACAAAATGTTAATAGAAAAAAAAAGGAGTTTAATACTTACCATAAAATAATTATACAAATATATAGATATATAGATAATATAAAGAATAAAAAATATATAGAAAAGAGAGAGAAAAAGTATACAAAAGAAGGTTAGTAGAAAGAGATTCCTTGGAAAACCTAGAATTTCAAAAAAAAAAAAGACCTTACTAGAAATCATAAAAAAAAGTCGCGCCCCTTGAAAAATAAAAAATAAAAATAGAGAAAAATAAAAAAGATTAAAATATAAAAATGAAGGAATGGTAACCTCACCCCCACAATAAAACTCAAAAACCTAATGAAAGGAATTACAAACTAATCAAAATATAAAAATGAAGGAATAAAGGAACAAAAAAATAAGTACAAACTTGATTAACAACTGACTATATAAGCTATGAAAAAATAAAAAATAAAATCAAATATATTCTTAAAACAATATTTAATACTACAGAATCAGAAAATTTGATTAGTAAAAAGTAACTAATATTTAGGATTAGGGTATAACAACTGACACACAGATTACCAACACAAGTCGAAAATTTTTGTTTTTTCTTATCAATGTTTCAGAAAAGACAACCCTCTTTCGCAGTTACGCAAGGCGACCGCTCAGTACCATGAGCTTAGTCCTAATATTTTTTCTTAAAAGACTAAGCATCCATTGCGCAATACTTGGATTTTTTTCTACTCTCTCAGTACAATGAGCACGAGTACAGCCCTCTTGAGAAACTTCATTTATTAAATAAATGAAGGCACATTCTAAAGGGAGTTCCCTTGAATTGGAATTAATATTGTTAAAACTTCTTCCTCCAAGAAGAAACTTAAATATTTTATTGCGTACACTAGAATATAATCATACACATTAATATTCACCTGATTATTAGAACTATTACTATTATTAACTAAATTACTATCTAGATTAGAATTATTATCTTTACTAGTGCTTTTTTTTTTTTTTTTTTTTTTTTTTAACGGCATCAAATATTTTTTTTTAGCTTTATTATTAATTTAATTAAAATTATAACACATGTTATAAAAAAAATTAAAAATAAAAATAAAAATAAAAAAAATATGTTTAAATAAACACAAATGAATAAAAATTGGGTATAATGCTTCTTTAATTTTTTATCTAGAGTCCTACTTGATTTACACCACGTATATTTTCTAAATTTAGGAATGTAATTGACAAGGTGTGAGATAACACAATTCAAGTTTTTCCATTTGTTAAAACATCTAACTTGGGCTAACGCACATTTGGCTGACAATGGAGGAATATTCAAATCTTTTGAGATAGAGTATAAAGATATAAACGATACAGCTTTATGAACTCCGGCAACCCATCGTATTCCTTTGTTAACATGCTTCTGACCAATCCTAGACCTAGCTTTGTTGGATCCAAGTAATGGTGCAAAATATAAAACTCTGATGATTACTTGTGAGTTAAGTACTAGCTTTTTGAAAGGAATAGGAATATTAGGATTTCTTAAGAATTTACTGACTGAAAAAAGTCCTTTCAAAACCTTGTTATTAAGAGTTTTAATAACTGGTTTAAGGGACAAATTCTTATCAAATGAAACACTAAGATAAGTGTAGCAGTCAGTAGTTTGAATGGGTTGTCCTGCTAAGTAAAATGTTGGATCTCTCTTGTTCTGATTTTCTATTGATTCAGGACGAATCACCATCGTTGAACATTTCTGGATACCAAATTCCATTTCATTATACAATGCCCATTCATTAACTCTTCTAAGCATCTTTTTTAAGCATCCTCTTGATGGAGCACAAATAACTATATCATCTGCAAAAAGTCCACCACAGCATCGAGTGTCACTAAACTAACTCCGAGATCTTCGCACTCTTTAAATATATCATTAATAAAGAGATTAAAAAGAATAGGAGAAAGTGGGCATCCTTGACGGACTCCTTTCTTCACATCAAAAGATTTCGAGAATTGTCCATCTAATTTGACATTAGCCTTAGATGTTAAATATAAATTTTTGATGAATTGTAAACTCTTACCTCGGATTCCTAAACAATCTAATTTATGGAGAATATTACCGATTGGGACTGAATCGTATGCTTTCCTGAGATCTAAAAAGGCCAACTATGTCTCTTTATTATCATCTACGGCATATTTCTTGGATTGAAATGAAAAGACTGATACTTTCTTCCTTTTTTCGAAAACCAAATTGTTCAGGTCTAATGAAATTATTCTTTAGACCATATTCTGAGATTCTAGTGGTGACAATTTTGGAAATCAACTTAATACCATTATTGATAAGTGAAATACCTCGGTAGTTATCACAATCTGTCAAATCTCCCTTCTTAGGAATAGAAACAATACTGGATTCATTCCACTAGCTGGGGAAATCTCCATCCAAAATACGGTTGAATAATTTAAGAATAAAATTTAAACCATGAGCATCATTATCTGAAGTGGTATTACCGGAAGAATTATTATCTGTAGCATTATTAGAATCATTACTTGATGGAATTAATGCTTTGTAAAATTCAATTGGAATACCATCCGGACCTGATGCTTTATAATTTGGAGCAGAGAGGATAGCTGACTTGACTTCATCAATACTAATATTTTGATTGATATCCCATTCATAAAGCATAGGGAGTGAAAAACGTTTATTCGTTGGTTCTTCATACCAATGCTCCAAATCAAGACTTACACCACTTGGATCAGATGCAAGATTTTTGAAATGATCATGCCACACTTCTAGTTGTTCTTCTATAGTAACAACTAATTCTCCATTTTTATTTTTAATTGGTTGAGCAATAAAAAAAGAATCTTTTCCAATCGAGCATTTGAATCTATTCCAAAGACTAAAAGTATAAATAGAAATAATATACTTTCCAGAGAAGTTTTCAAGTGAGGCTTGGCACGAATTATGAAAACCTAAATATAAACCTCTCATTTCAGGAACTGATTCGTCAGCTTTCTTGAAAAAGTGTCTATAGTTTCGTAAAGTAACACGACAAGGATAATCTGTATTCGATCCAGAACCATTACCAGTTTCTTGGAAGCATAAAAATAATATCTATCTCACTTTTCATGATTCCACCCATTGGTGTTTCAATTAAGACAAAAAACAAAAGTTATCAGGCTTGTTGGATGAGGAAGAATCGTTGCTATTATTATTATTATTAAAGTCATCGTTATTAATGGATGATGCATCAGAGGAATAAGTGGAACTATTACTAGATGGCTGTGAAACTGAAGAACTATCAGAGTTGATAGAGCTATTAGAATTAATTGTTGAATGTTGAGATTGAAATTGTGTTTGCTGTAGATCTGGAATATTTTCATGATGGGAAACTTGTTGAAGATCTTGTTGAAGATCTTGTTGAAGATCTTGTTGAAGATCGGATTGTTGATGAGATTGTTGAACTGATTGTTGAAATGATTGTTGAATAGAATGTTGATGTTTATTAGAAACTAAAATTTTACGTTTGAGTGTGGAAAAAGTGTATTTGTGATTCCTTCTACTACGAGCTGAAAAGGAAATTGAGGTAACTGAAAGTTTCTTCTTTAACATGTGTAAGATTTTAATACAATCTTTCGATGAACCATGAACCTTGACTAAGAAAAAGTGATCATTGAAAGTCTGAAAATATTTAACACTAATAACTGAATTAAATTTATCTTCTAGAATAACCTCGAGTTTTTCCCATAGCATATTTACTGACCATGATCGAATACCACGGATAAAGAAGGAGCGAATATCATCTAAGGGGATACCATAAGACCGGGTACCACGTCTGATATAATTCTTATCTTTAATATAAAGGACTGACATGATAATAAATTCTAATTAAAAAATATTGAATATAAAATAAATACTAATAAAAATTATAAATATAACGTATATGGAAAAAATCTGTCTCTCTCTCTCTTCTTAAAAGTACTGGATAGTACAAAAATTGTTACGATGCTTTGTTTAAAGTTTCTTTTTTTTTGAATTCTAGTTGTAAATTTTCTTTAAAAATTCTAGTTTTGGTTTGTTGTTAGTAAATTCGATTCGTTTTTTGACACTAAACTTGTTTGACTTTACTTTTCATTAAATATTTAAATTGGTAAAAAAATTTGAATCAAGAATGTCGACACCAGAAAGCTTGTGAATAGTATTTTTACATGATGTAGAGTGAATCAGTCTCTTACAAGAAACAATACAACAATAGCTACATGAATATAAAAATACAATGCAAATGCTAAAGTTGACTACATTGGATTCTTACAAGAGAAGAGTAGTACTACATGAATACATGAATAAAAGAAAAAATACAGCAACAAAATGTATTACTCTTCTAATTAAATACTATACAAACTTACCTGAAAAATCAAACATTCACTTATTCATCAAATACTTAAATTTGATGAATAAAATGTTTTTTAATCGCTCAGTACCATGAGCTTAGTCCTAATAATTTTCCCTTGAAGACTAACCAAGCATCCATTGCGCAATGCTTGGATTTAATTCTTTCTACTCTCTCAGTACCATGAGCATGAGTAGACCCCCTTGAGAAATTACATTTATTAAATAAATGAAGGCACATTCCTAAGAGGGCACCAAGCATCCATTGCGCAATACTTGGATTTAATTCTTTCTACTCTCTCAGTACCATGAGCATGAGTAGACCCCCTTGAGAAACTACATTTATTAAATAAATGAAGGCACGTTCCCAAGAGGGATTCACTAGTGCTATCATTACTACTATTATTACTTTGACTACTACTACTATTATTATTATTACTATTGGTACAAAAAAATTATAATGTATATTTATAATTTAATACAAAAGAGTATTAACAACATTAAAAAAAATTAATTCTTTTTCTCATATCAAAAGTACCTCTAATAATATTTACAAAATGGAACACACCTACTTTTTTCAAACTATTTTTTTTTATTTTTTTTTTTTTTTTTTTATTAATTATATATGCTTAGTTAAATAATAGATTTATTTTCTTTTCTTTTTTTATTCCATTTTTTAAATAATAATATGCTCTTTTATTTATTACTATGTTTAATAAATAGTACTTCTTTTTTTTTTTAAAAAAAAAAAAATAAACACTATTTAAACAAAAGATAATAAAATGTTGAAATGATAAGATATGTTTTTAGATACTAAAAAATTAAAATTTATCTGCAAATAATTTACTTTTATATATGTATTTTTTTTTAACACTATAAAAAATTAACACATTATATATAAATTATACTTGAAGTGATAACAAAATAATTAATAGTTCATTATACAAAAACTATATATATATATGAGAAAATTAAAAAAAGTTTTTTTTTTTTTTAAATGCATAGGTACTTTATAATTATTTAAAGTACCTAGTCATTGTTGATTCCTTTCTTTTTTTTTTCTCTCTTTATATATTATTTCTTCCTAGAAAATGATTTACTACAGTTTAACGGGATCTTAGTAAGTCGTCATTTCTAACTAATTTTCTCATTTTAGCCTCTTCCAATTGAAAAATAAAAAATTAAATACCAAGAAAAACTAGTTAATATTTTACAAGAAAAATAAATTTTTTTGGCGTTTTTTTTTTTTTTTTCAAAAATATTTTTTGATAGGACAGAAAGAATAGAAATATACTTCTTTACCAAAAATAAATATAGGTTGAATGTAAATCTTTTTCAAAAAAAATTTACTATATACATATATATTACATATGAATTATATTGGAATAGTAGTTTACTAATGGCAATGTTGAGGTGTTTGTTATTAAATATCCATCGATATTACTACCCTTTATAAATATATAATTGGTAATAATAATTAGTTTAGCAAAATTTATTGCGTTTTCATGAAGGGAATTCTCAAGCCATACATTCAATTTAACAAACTTTTTCGTTTCTAAGACTTATCAATAAGTGAGCAGCCTCAATATCTTGATTATCATAACCATTAGTATTATCCTCTAAATGATTCATATAATAATTGTTGTTTGGTGAAACAGATAGTGGTGTTGGAATAGCATGTTCATGATAATGTTGATAATTATTTACAGGGGTATCTGTACTATTCATAATAGATGCAATTGAAGTTTTATTATTTTTTTGTTGGTATCTTCCTTCATCATCCGACATGATCATCATATCATTATCTCTATTATCCATATCCATTATGGTATTCATGGTAGGACTATCTTCTTCCTTCATGACAATAGATGGAAGATTATTATAATAGTGTTCTGAATTATTTTTTTGGGCCAATGGTGCAGGTAACATTGGTAACTTGCGATCATTGGTAATATTTTGATTCGTGTTATGACTTATTTTCATGAGTGGGGAAGGAGAAAAGGATTGACTTAATGGTGGAGAAGAAATGGAAGAAGATGCTATATTTTTCTTTATTGGAATTGGCATAGAAGATGGTGTCGTCATTTTAAATGTTGGAGAGAGTGTACTCATAGAAGCATTGTTGGTGTTATTACTACAATTATACATGGCTCCATTATTGTTCAGAGTAGGAGTGGTAGTAGTATTTGAATGGAACATCATAGGTTGTAAAGTAGGTGACATATTAGAAGCAGTAGCATTAATTTTTGTTAAAGCTGGAGCAATAGTAGTAGTATATGGATAGTTTGGACGACTCATAACATTTGGATAAATATTTTGAAAACGTTGATTTTGATTTTTATTTTCATTATTTTGGTGATTTGAACGTCTAGCAGAACGAGAAGATGAATTAGCCAATGAAATTGGTCTTGGTTTCTTATGATGCTTATGATATAAACCACAAGCATTACATAAAACTTCCCCCTTATCACCTCTTCTCCAAAGAGGGGAAGTTCTAGTTTGGCAGACCGTACAAACCATTTCGCCACGTTGTCTCGAGCTTCTGGTCATTTTGGTCTTCTTTTTAACGGTGACTTTCTTGTATTGAAGAATTTTGGAAAATTTAAAAAATAAAAAAAAATTGGGGCGGGATAAAAAAATAAATGGTTTTATTACTGAACCGTTTTAAGTTTTATTGTTTTTTCTTACGAATTGAATACGAATTAATCTCTTTAAACCAATATTTTTTTTTATCTACCGTATACGCAAGTGAAAAAAATAACAAGGATGATAATTTATTTATTGATTTTTTTTAATTAAAATATACGATTTTGTGGATTGAGATGTTTTTTTTTTTCTTTTGGTGCTTTATAACTATTTCTCTATACGTTTAATTGTGTTGTTGTTGTTGCATATAAAGTACAATTATTTTTTTTTCCTACAAAATGAGGTATTTACAAAAAAAAGTTATCCTACTAAATTTATATTTTTAATTAATTAAAAAGTAAAAATAAAAAATTGTTTAATAGGAAAATGGGAAAATCGAATCCTTTATATATTATTTTTTAAAATTAAAGTTTCAAGATTAATATCCTATTGTTCAATATATTATTTAATATAAATCAAAAAAAGAAATTAATCATCATCAAAAAAAGAAGTTTTTTTTATTTCTTTTTTGTCCATTCCATTCTGATATCTTTTTAAATTTAATTTAATATGTCATAATATATGGTATAGTGTATTGTATGATATAGTTTCTATTTATTATCAATATTATATAAATATATTTATTTTTAAATCCTACAAGAAAGCAAATTTAAAAATAATTAAAAATCTTACAAAAGATAATATATTTAATTCAATGATAATATATGGTAAATTATATCATGAGTTTACTCTTTCCTAATACTTTTTAAATATGACATGATAATTAATATATGTCAAAATTTATTGATAATATATGAATGGTAAAAAATTATTTCAAATAAAATTAAACAGCTTGATATTTATTAAGATTAAAAAAGTTTAATTTTTATATTAAATTTTATTTATGCATATATTAATAATATATTAAATATATTACCAATTCAATGTGAATTTATGGTGATGGAATTTAATGGATTTATAAATAATATATATCAAATATAAATAATGGTATATAATAGAATACACTAAAATTAACAGTTGATATATATAAACATATATATTAAAATATATTTAATTCAAAATTAATGAATGACTTTTAAAAAACATTTGAACTCTAAAAAAGGTTAATGTATATATATTACACTATAATCTAATATATTATATTTTAGATATTTTTATATATCGCGATTATTTTAAAAAATCTTTCTATTTCTATCCTATATCCTACGAAATGGATCATTATTTTTTCTATTCAAATGAAATAAACTATTTAATATATTATCATTAGTATTAATAATATATTTTATTAATATAATTCATATATATTATTTAATATATTATATAATAGAGTTTAATCAAAAAAAATGAACCTTCATATGATGCCAAAATAACTAAAAATTATTGAATCAATTTGATATTAAATTTAAAATTACTTTATATATTATTAATATATTGTTGCAATATATTTTAAAAGTCAATAGACTTGGCCAGAGTTTCATGCAGTAGTGGTGGTAGGTGGTGGTAGGTGGTATTCATGCAGTAGGAAGACAGTGAAAATAGTAAAAGTAAAAAATGGTGGAATACTATAAAACAACATAAACAAAGATTTGATTTATTTTTATAAAGTGATGTGCGAATGTGTTGAGGTGCAAATGTGCTGATGTCAAAAGCATAATATTGGTTTAATTTTTTATATTCCATCATGCAAATAAAAAAATTTTTTTATTTGTTTATCAAAAATTCTAAGCTTGTTTTTGATCCAGCATGGTTTAGTCAAAAAAAAAAAAAAAAAAAAAAAGATGGTTAATGCTTTTCTTTTCTTTATTTTTAATAATAAAAGGTATTAGTATTTTAAATTTAACATGAATACTGTTTTTAATGCATTAAACGAAAGTGTTTTCTCTAACAAAAAAGACAATTTAGAATAATGATTAAAAAAAAATCATTTTTATTAATTTAATTTAATTTAATTAATAGTAAATTATTTTTTAATTTATCAATAATACTAATAAAAAAAAAAAAAGGCATGGCGACAAGGTCATAGTACATAATAGTACATAATAGTATATTACAAGGTCATAGTACATAATAGTACATAATAGTATATTACAAGGTCATAGTACATAATAGTACATAATAGTATATTACAAGGTCATAGTACATAGTACATAATAGTACATAATAGTATATTACAAGGTCATAGTACATAATAGTACATAATAGTATATTACAAGGTCATAGTACATAATAGTACATAATAGTATATTACAAGGTCATAGTACATAATAGTATGATAAATAATTCAAAATCATAGTACATAATAGTATATATAGAATTATAGATAGATAGTGTTTCTTTTTATTATTATAACTATTAAAAGATATTATATGCTTTTTTTTTTTGGAATATAAGTATGTTTTTTTTTTTTAAATAAATGATCCTATTCAATTTATTTGTTGATTTAAAAATAATAATTTGTTATTGTTAAATAAAGAAAATAATGACAATGATCGTAGGTGATGGTGATGATGCCTAGTCAAACAAAACAAATGATGAATTTAAGAAAAAATGCACAAATGAATGAATGAATGAATGAATTGTTAAAAAAAAAGAGAGATAAACATAATACAATATGTATAAAGAAAATGAATGGTCGTGGTATTATGAATAATTTTAATGATGATAAAAATAGAACAAATATAAAACTTTAATAATTAAAAAAAAAAAAAAAAAAAACTGTTTTATTATTATATTAAAAAAAAAACCATCAATCTTTAAATCATTGATTTAAACTACAAAAAAGTATTTTTAACCAATTTTTAAGGATTTAATCAAAAAAATATAATAAATAGATTAACAAATATTATATATTTTTACTTTTTATTTATTAAAAAGAATTTATTATTTCATTTAGTAATGATCATTTTTTGTTTGTTCTTGTTATTTTTCATTTATAAATACACACCACTAAACATTCAACACACACACCAAAACATTAAAACACACCAAGTAACTTTTTTGTTTTTATTAAATTAAAATTAAAAAAAAAAAAAAAAAAAAAGGACTATGGGGGAAGGACAGATGGATTAAAAAGATTAAGAATTCATACATTTAATTTAAAATAGTAATTTATTTATTTATTATTTATTCATTCATTAAATTTAAATTCATGATCCCGTGTAACGATGATTGTTGACGGTGGACCATTAAAAATGAAATTAAATGTCATTTATTTTTTTGATAAAAATGGAAATGAATTTTAATTTAATTCTACCATATATTAATTAATTTATTTCTTTCATTCTTTCATATATTATTTAATTTCATTTATTTTTAAAAAGACGCCAAAAAAATATTAAAAAAAAAAAAAGATGATGGTAGAATAGTGTGCCTTCATAAGGTAGAACTACCCTATTACTACTATCTACATTATATCTATCTACATTATACAAGTAGTTATAATAGTGGTATTAACACAGTAACGTAATATGTTTTTATTTTGGCAATATTGCACTATTTTTCCACATTTAGAGATTACTATTGTTGTTTTCATAAAAATGAAATTATAATTCACATCCTAATAAAATATAGATTAGAATAAATTAAAATGCATTTTTTTAACCATGACATATTTAGGAGATGTGGTTCATCTTTGTTGTTGTTGTTGTTGTTGTTCAAATTGTAGTGGCTATGGTGGTTATGGTGGTTATAGTAAATAATGAAAAAATAAAGTTGGTGTGATGGGGAAGTTTGATTGGTATTAAACAATAAAAATAAAAAACTTTAAAAAGTCTTTACTAACAACAAGAATCAGTCAAAATAACAAAAATAAAACCAAACTTTTAAACTTTTTTTAATTTAGATCTTTACATTAAAAAAAAAAAAAAAAAGGTATTAGTAATAAAAATAATAAAAACTTTAATTTTGACATTTTGATCTGTTTAATTTCCACTTTTTCCACATCTTATTTAAAGGTATGAAATTTCATTTTTTTTTTAAAAAAATAAAATAAAACATAGGATAAATAAAAAGATTCTTTCTTTTTTCATATCACTTGTACTTTCCTATTAACCTAGACTTTTTCATTGTTGCTTTCTTTTACGTCAAAGTGATCTTTTTTTTTGTTAAAAATTTTTAATCATTTAATTTCCTAATTAGGAAATTC
This sequence comes from Piromyces finnis, assembly GCA_002104945.1. NCBI lineage: Eukaryota > Fungi > Neocallimastigomycota > Neocallimastigomycetes > Neocallimastigales > Neocallimastigaceae > Piromyces > Piromyces finnis. The sequence continues at coordinate 141,815 of MCFH01000036.1, forward strand.
ATATCACTACACCACTCTATATAAATAAAGTTTATTGTCATTCATATTGAAATATTTAAAATGAACCAATAAAGTTTATATAAATAATTTAAATTATAATGTTAATATATGGAATAATATTAATAAATTTATTCTATAGAAAAATTCTTCTAAATAGTTAATGAATGTATAATTAGTCGTTTAAATAAATATTTTATTATAATATTAATGAATAAATAAATAAATATATAAATAAATCATTAGGAATCATTACTAATAAAATGGAAATCAAAATGATTAATGAATCGTTCCATTAATTCTGTATTTTTTTTATTATTCTATTGAATTCTTTACTAGGCGTCATCTTGGTAAGAAAAAAAAATTTAGTGGTGGTTGTTTATAGGCTAATATTGTAATCTAATCGATGGTAGAATAATCTTTGGAAAAAAAAAATAAATAAAATAATCATAAAATGTTAGGCTTACAAGTGAAAAAGAATGGCATGAAATTAAATTCTAATGAACACCATCAATACTATGAATACTGTCATCAACTAGAGCATTATCAACAATTCACCACAGACTGTTAATATTTATTTAGTTAACTAGTTATATATTCATTTATTTTTATTAGTATTTATTTATTCATTCACTTACTTTTATTATCTTTTATCTTTTTTTTTATTTTATCATTTTTTCATTCTCTGAAAATAAACTAAAAATTTATTGATTTAATTATTAATATATGGTAATTGATATAGTATTCTGATTTTATCATTTATTATCAATTTATTATAAATATATTAACTAATAAATTGTAATTTATTTAATTAAAAATGAATGGATATTGGCATGGCATTAAATAAATTGTTTTTTTTGTTGATTAAATTATTTCTAAAAAAGGAAATTTTCTATTTAAAATGAAAAAGATTCAAAAAAAAAAAAAAAAAGGCATCAAGGAAAAGGGATGGTGAGAAGAAAGACAGGTAATAAAGAAAAAGTATATAAATAGCATTGAGGTCATTGAGGTCATTGAAGTTATAGATGACATAAAGTTCATTGAGGTCATGGACGGCATTGAGGTCGTTGAAGTTATAGATGACATAAAGTTCATTGAGGTCATGGACGGCATTGAGGTCGTTGAAGTTATAGATGACATAAAGTTCATTGAGGTCATGGACGGCATTGAGGTCGTTGAAGTTATAGATGACATAAAGTTCATTGAGGTCATGGAGGTCTCATTAATGAAATAAGAAAAAGATTCAAGCTTGTTTCTGAGAAAATATCCTTTTTTACTCCAAAGTAGATAGGACATCATTAGTCATGATCAAAGAGAAACAAGTTACACTTTACACAATTAACAATACAATGAATTATGGTGTGAAGGAATGGATAGAATAAAGAAATAAGCAAGATGATATTCAAAGGGTTAGTTGACTAGGTTATGGAAAAAGAAGGAAAAGGCGTTTTTTTTTTATTAGGAAAGGATGACTAATAAAAAAAAAATTAAATTAAAATTTGAATTTTTACAAGAAATAGATATAGTAAATATTTAATGGTAGAATTATTTATTTTTTCGCTACAAACACTCTTTTCTTTTTTTTTTTTTTTTAATTCACTACCTACAATCATTGACATCCTTTAAAGTATCCTTCGTCAACTCTCAGCTACCATATACAGTCCGTTGTAAATCTCACGTTTATCCAACTTTTTTTTACATTTTTTTTGTCTATTTATTCATTTATTATACAATCAATTGTTCAATATATTAAATAAAATTAAATATAATATAATTTTAAATTAATTATTTCTATTGAATTGATAAATGAAATAATAAAAAAAACAATTTAAAGTTTTGATCTGATGATATTGAAAAAAATGAACAAATTTTATTTTATATTAAATATATTATTATAAATAGGTTGTATTTACTTTTATATATTAGTAATATATTAGTATTATATGATAACTTGAATTAGTAATTAAAATATAAAAAAATGGCAAAAAGGAAATAAAAATAAATTAAAAAAAATTACAGAAAAAAATAAAAAATTTTTAACCTAAATATTATAAATAGGATATAAAAAGAATAGAACATGGATAGCAGCATTATTGTTATTGCTAATGCTACCGTTGTTTCTATCACTGTCAGTAGAATCAAAGTTGTTTAAAGAATAAAAAGGCAGTATAGGGAAAAAGAAAGAAATAAAAAAAAAAAACTATCAAAAAAATCAATTGCTAAATTAAAGATTTAAAAAAAGTTTAATTTTTTTTAATTTATTTTATATCAATATTTATTTATATATTCAATTGAATTGAATTAATTAAAAATAATAAAATTTTAAAAACTTTAAAATGTTTATTTCTAATAGAAAAAATATAAATCACTGTTTTATGATGTGGCGTATCTACTTAAATATGGAGTTAGATTTTTAATTTTATATAAATTATAATTTTAAAGTGCGGCTCATTCATTGTAAATAAATAAAATTTGATCGTATCCTTTTTTCAAAAAAAAAAAAGGGCAGGAAGGAAATAGGCAGAATTTTAAAAGTTTTAACCTAAGAGAGTCATGGTATAGTAAAAAAAAAGAATGAAAGAATAGTTTTAAATAAAAACTTTTTTTTTAAAAAAAAAAAAGAGTTTTTTTGATTCTGTTTAATTGTACAAGATATTCAAGGTAAAAATGCCCATCTAGTTGAATGGTATTGGAAATAATTCTTTTAAATAATTATTAAAGAAAAAAAAAAAGATTGAATTATTGGGCTATACATTTAGTCTGATAATGGTTGGATATAAAAACCTGTATTTTTTTTTTACTTTACTTCATCAATAATGCCTTTATCTGATAAAATTTTCATAATTAAATGAACGAATAATATTAATATAAATAAATATATTAGTATTTAATTTAATAAATGTATTCTATTCTATTAAATAAATCATTGATTTCCATGCTATCCTTTTTCAGCAAAATTAAGAAATTAAAAAAGTTATCTTTTTTGAAAATAATTTATTTAATAATATGTGTATAATATATGGTATAATAATTATTAATATATAATTCAATACGATTTTATAAATCAAAAATTTAAATAGACACCAATAAACAAAAAACCATTTTTAGGCCTCATGATGAAGTGTTTAAAAAAAAAAAAAAGAATGACGATGATGAACTTGGTCGTAGTTAGTGGTAGTAGTTAGTATAAAAAATTTTAAATAGTGAAATTATTCGTAATGAAATAAATAAATAAATAAATAAATAAATAAATAAATGGTCAAACTTTACTTTCTTTGAGTAGATTCATGGTTAGTCAAAAAAAAACATTTTTTTTTTAGTTATATAAAAAAAAAAAGTTATCAATCTGTATTTTTTTATTTGATTAATTAATTAATATATTATACTATATATTACAATATACTGTAATTTAATTTAAATGAAAACTTTTTTTATTATAAAATGGACATTTTTAATAATATGATAAAAAAATGGATTAAAAAATAATTTAATTTATAATATATTATTCAATTTATTTGAATATATTAAACTAGAATCAATGTATATATAAATAATATATGATAAAATAAAAAAAATTATGGGACAAAATATTGATGTAAAACTAAAAAAGGCTTTTTAAAATTATAATGATGATCGTAACAAAAGTGGTAACGGAGGGTAGCGAAATTCATTAATAAAATAAATCACATTAACACAACACTATGAAGGTAGCGAAATTCATAGTCATTGAAGTGGCATTTAAAAAATGATAATTGGAATGACAATTAGAATAGTGATGTTGCTAAAAAAAAAATAATAAATAGTATGGATAAACTATAAAAAAAATAGAAAAAAAGTATCTTTTGGATGCAACTTTACCCAATAAAATTCAATATTGCTCAAATCCTATTTGGTAAATAAATATAAAAGTTAAAAAAAAAAAAAGAGATGATTGAATTAAAAGGAATAAACAAATATCATTTTCTAATAGAATAGGTACATTCTTTTAAATCATTCTTTGAAGAACCTATTCTTTTTGTTTCAAAATAAAAGCTTTTTTATCATTTGAAATAATTACTAATAAATAATTCACTTTTTTTTTTATTGTTGGTTGGTCATTGCAAAAAAAAAGAATATTTAAAAAAAAAGTTTTATAATTTATAAAATAAACTAATTATCACATAAAACTATTCTCTTTTCATTTCTTTTCTATTCTAGAACGGTAGTTAAAAAAATTAATATTCAAAGTCTTTTATTTTTAAATGGATCATCCTTTTGTACAAATGATCGAATGTAACAAAAAATATGAAAAATGTTTACATTTAAATTTTTTTTGATAAATTAAAAATAATTAAATTTATTATGAAATAAAGTTTAAATTTTATATTAATTGATCTTGAAAATAGATTAAATTATATTAAAATAATATATTAAAAATGGATGGAAGGGAAATGTTTTAATTTATATTAAAAAAAGATGGCTTACAAAAAATTATGACTTTTATTTGATATAGAAAGAAAGAAAGAAATGATTCCTAATGATAAAAATACAAATATTAGGGTGTATTGATTCTTTCATTCTTTTATAATAGGAAATAATATTTTATTTTTATTAAAAATAAAGTATTTTACCTTTATTTAATTGTATTTTTTTTATTTCTTTTTTTTTATTTCATCAAAAAAAAATAAATAAAATAAAATAAAAATATTTGAAATTTAAAGTTATTAAAATTTTACATTTATGGTATAATTTAATAGAGTAATATATTCTAATATAATTCCAATATATATTAAATTTAGATTAAAATTTTTTAAAAATAATAATAAAATAGATTAAATATATTACTATATATATTAGAGTCAATTAAATTCTATTAATTATTTTAATTCAATGCAGTCTTTTTTAATAAAAAAAATTTGATAAAAAAAAAACAAAAGTCCAAAAAAGGAAATTATTAAAAAAATGATAAAAAAAAAAACATTTTCCTACAAGGCAAAAAAAGACAAGCAACAATAAAAAAAAGTAGGAAAACAAGAAAGCAGCAAGCAAAAGTAAGCAAAAGAAATAAGAAAAGAATTGTAAAACAAAGAATATATATAGATTTTTTTTCGTTTATTTGTATTATCTTTTTTTTTATTTCCTAAAACTATTTTATTTTTAAAAAAAATTATATATCCTCTATGGATTATTTTAATCTTTTTTATATTTAAATATTTTTAAAGTTTAATCTAAAAAAAAAAAAAATAATAGAATTAATAATCATCAACATCTTTTTTTACTATTATTATTATTTAAAATTGGATTGTCAAAAACGGACTACTTTCAAACTCAATATTGAATAAAATGACATTAAGCTTTTAAATTTACCTTTTTTTTTTTTCTAATTATTAGGAATTTAAACTTTTTTCTAATTTATAAAAGCTAATTTAATTAAAAAAATGTAGGTGTAAATTCTGACTCTAATCCTAGCCATTAATTCTGGTGAATACTAAATAGGTAAATAGTAATGCTAAATAATTAATGATAATTAATAATAATGATACTAAATAATTAAGATTAATGTCATTCTTCTTTAATGCTGTTTTTTTATAATTAAAAGAATCCTATTTATTTATCTTTTAGTTTTTTTTATTGATTTTCTTTTTAATCTTCACTTTTTTATTATTATTTTTTTTTTTATTCTTATTTTTTATACTCTTGAAGTTAATTATAATCCCAAAATTGATAATTCATTTTTTATCATCCCAACGGTTATTATACCTATCCTATTTTAAAAAAAGTTAAAAATAGTTATATTATATATATATTCTTAATCTTCTTAAATAATAATAAAATATTATTATTATTATTATTAATTGCTATGGCTATTGGTGGAAAACTCTTTTTTTATTCCTACTATCTACTTTTCCCTTTTTCCTAACCCTTTTATTGATATTTTCTTATCATTTTTCTGTTGATTACATTTGATCTTTCATAACTACATTTATCTACATAATGTATACATTATTTGCGATTTACTAATAAAATTTCCTTTTTATTTGTAGAAGGAATCTGTCAAAATTTTAATTTACCTTGGAAGCGGAATTAGCGGATGATTCTATTATTAATATAATCAATAGAAAATAATATATTTTACATTATATTGTAATATATAGAAATTTCAAATTTAATGTCAAACATTTTTACAGAATGAAAAACTTTAATTTATAATAAAAAAAATAAAAAATCTTTAAATTTTAATTTCTTAATCTGATTTATTAATATTTAGTAGTCAAAAAAGTGAACTTTACTAGAGAGTCATTGTAACGAGATTAGTGATACTAACAAAATGATCCTAGGTAACATTTAATAAAGAATAAAAAAAAATGAAGGAATAAAAAACAATAATTATAATACTTTTATTGAATCAACATTCTTGTTGTAGATGCTGGTCGTTTAGTTTTTTTTTTTTTTTTTTTTTTTTTTAAAATAAAATATGAAATCATAGAATAACAAAATCTAAATTTTTTAAAGGCATGGAAAAAAGGTAAAGTTATAGAAAATGCCAATAATAATATTGTACATAATTATAATTGTTAGTATCAATAAAATAATAATAATAATAATAATAAAATTCAACCTTATTTCTATTAATAAAAGAAAAAGTAAAAAAAAAAAAAAAAAAAATTAAATAAATATTTTTCTTTTGATTTCTTGGTGGTGTTTATGTGTGTGTTATTTAAAGTTTATTTTTTTTTTTAAAAAGTGTCATTTGATCTTGAGAATTTTTATGGTTATTATAATTTTATTTATCATTGATAATGAAATTCATTTTTATTTTATTGTTGCACTTGTTGTGTGTAGTAGTTCATTATGAAATAAATAATTTTTTTCAAATGAAATTTATAAAGTAGGTGAATAATAATAAGAATAATAAGAATTAGAATAATAATAATAAATAATAATAATAATAATAAATAATAATAATAATAATAAATAATAATAATAACAATTATTATTATTATTGTTGTTGTTGTTTAATTTTAAAGTAAAGACAAAAAAGTCTTTTAATTAGAATAAGAAAAAAAAATAAAAATATCAAAATAATTAAAATAATTAGTATTCGATGATATAAATTAACTATTCTAAAAATAAAAGTAAAATTATAAAATGATAAAGGGTCGTATCTTAAATTTTTAAGGTTATTATTATTTATTATTATTAGTTTTTTTTTATTATCTAAACTCTATATTTAATTTTTTTACTAAAATAAAATATTTACAGTTTTAGGTATTTTTTATAAATAGAAAAATATTGGGAAAAAAAAAGAGATCTATTAAATAGCAAAGAAAAAGTTTATTTATTATTATCATTTTATATTAAAACTTTTTTTTTTTTTTTTTACTTTTTTTTCTTATTATTAGTAAATATGGATTAAAATAAAAATATTTAAAATTTATATATAATTTATATATAAAATATTCATATTTATAATTAATTCTTTCTTTCATATTCAATATTATATTTTAATTATTAAACAAAATTAAACCTTTTTTTTTTTTTCTTGTCCATATTAATTATATTATTGGAAAAAAAAAACTTTGAATATATGAAAAAAGTTTAGAATCTATAAAGTTTTTAATGTTTTTTTTTTAATATATATAGCTTTATTTTTTTGTAAATGATGAAAAGTATATAGTATACGTCTACCTTTTTATCTTTTTTTTTTTTTTTTAATTAAATAATTAAAGAAAAAAAAATAATATAGATTAAAATATAAATCTTCATTTTTTTTTTATTTATTTTTAGAAAAATAAAAATTTTAATACACAACTCTATTATAAATACTTTTTATTTTTGAATATTAACTTTATAAATTTCTCCATCGTCGTTGTTAAATGCATTAGAAAGGTTTAATCCTCCTTTATTAATTTTTTTTTTTCTTTTTAATAATTAAAATTAAAAATAAAAATTAATAAATTTAATTTTAAAAAGTTTATTTTTTTTTTCATTTGGCAAAAAAACTTTTTTTTTCTTTTATAAAGATTAAAATAATTACAATGTATATATTTTTATTAAACTTTTAATGTAGGAAGGAAAGAAGGAAAGGAAAAAGGAAAAAAATATTTAAATTTGAATTAATCTTTAATGATATTAAAAAAAATTAAACAGACTGAATATCAAAAAATAAATAATTTTTAATTTTTATTATTATTATCTCTTTTTTTTTTTTTTTTTTTTTTTTAAAAAAAACTACTATTATTTATTATTTATTCTTATTCTTATTATTTTAAATCATTAATGTACAGTATGATATAGTCTAAAATATAGTCTAATTCCATAAAAAATTAAAACTTTGCATTTTTATTTATAATGAAATATAATTAAAAAAAAAAAAAAAAAACACATAATTTTGAAGTCTTTTGATTATTGATATAATTATTAATTGTTTAGAATATAAATATATATTTTTTTTCTTTTGGTCATATTAATTATCATCCATAAAAAGTTTAATAAAAAAAAAATTTTTTTATATAGTGTCAAAAAAAGTTTTGTTTATTATTATTTAATTTTATTTTATTTATTTATTTATTTTTTAAAAAAACTTAACAAATAAATTAGAATAGTAAAAAAAGTTATTGTCCTACTTTTCTCCCTTTTTTTTTTACAAAGTTAAATTCATATTTTATAATATTTTTTTTTTTTTTTTTTTTTTTTTAGAAAAAAACATAAAATATCACAAGAAAATAAGAAAATAATAAATAAAAAAATAAAGAAAATAATTAATTAAAACAATTAATAATAATAATAATAAATGATTTTTATTAATATAATAATAATATTTATATAGCAATATTATGCAATTCTATTAAACAATAATAATATTTAAATAATTTGTTTACTATATTCATTACTATTATTTTATTTTTTATTTTATTTTTTATTATTGTTGTTCATTATTATGAATTGTTACCATTTCTTTTCTTTTTTTTTTAATTAATTAGTTTAATTAAAAATTCTTTAATTGCATTTAAATATTAATATTTAGATAATAATAATAATAATTCATAAATATTTAATATTTAATAATAAGTATTTAATATTAAATATAAGCTCTTTTTTTTTTTTAAATGACTAGTCCATTCTTGTTTTTTTTTTTAAAAATAACTATTTAAAATTTATTTTTAATTATTAATAACCTTTTTCATTGTCATATTTCTTTTTATTCTTATTATTATTTTTTAATTATTGTCATGTAATGTTTCATAGTTTTTTTTTTCATATTAAGTCTTTTTCTATTAAAGATAAAAATATTTATTCATTTAATTAATATACATTTTAATTCAATTTAATAGATAAATAAATAAATAAAAAAAAAAAGACTTTTTAAATATTTAAAATCATCATAATTTTTAAAGTCAAATTAGAAATAATACGTAGTATTAACACATTATAATCAATATATCGATAAAAATTCATCTTAATAGAGCTTATTTTTTAATAAAACTATACGTTATAAAAAGTTAAAATTTTAATTTTTCATTTTAATTTTAATAAAAAATTTTTATATTAAAAACTTTTTAAAAACTTTAAAAAAATTTGGTGGAGCGCGTTTTTTTTTTTTTTTTTTTTTTTTTTTTAAATATGAAAATGAAAAAGTAAATAGAAAATAAAAATATGAATTGATTTTATTATGTGAGTAGGAAAAAAAAAAAAAAGAAAAAAAATTAAAATTATTTAATAATATTCATCCCTACCACCTAAATTATTAATAGTAGTAAGGATAAGGATTAAAACAATAATAATAACATAGAGCATAGAAATTATAATCTTTGTTACTGCTATTTCTTATTACTACGACTTTATTTGAATTATGATAAGAATTATTATTTATTATAATTTTTAATTAAAGAATTGAAAATTTTAGCTTTATTATTTTTTATATTAAAAAAAAAAAAACTATTTTTATTGATAATAGTTAATATATATTTAATACCTTTTTATAAAAAAAAAATAAAAATATTGTCTGTATCTGTCTATTTATCATAATATAAAAAAAATAACTAATTACGTTTTAAAATGTTTTTATAAAGTTTTAATTTAAAAAAAAAAAAGATTTTTTTATTGGCCAAAGTTAATCAAAATTTACCTAGTTTTAAAAATAAAACCTTTTTTTTTTTAAATATAAAACATAAAAAAGAAAAAGGTTTAATATTTTAATTATTAAACCGTTTTTTTTGAATTTTTATTTATTAAAATATATTATGATATGAAAATTAAAAAAAAAAGCTTATTTTTTTTTTAAATAAAATTATTGAGTCTTTTTTAATAATATAATTAATATCAAATAATGATTTTTGATTTCTCTCCCATTTTTTTTTTTTTTTTTTTTAGATAGAAATGATATTAGTATGACCATTTTTTTTTTCTTTTAAACATTTTATTAATATATGTTATTTTAAAGCTAAAGAAAAGAGAAAACTAATATAAAGAAAAAAAATCTAGGATATAATAACTGAAATGATTCTTTTTTTTTTATTTTTATTTTTATTTTTTATATATATATTTTATTTCTTCTAAACACATTTTATTTAATTTCCTAAAAAAATTTTTTTATTTTGAATTTTTAAAAAAAATGTGAAAATCAGTGTTTAATGAGTTAATCTTTATTAAAAAAAGTTTTTTTCCCTTTTAAATGATGTAAAGTTTTTTTTTAATCTATAGTGAATAATAATAAAAACTTGATTAAACTTTATAGTTAAATATATACCCTTTTTTTTTTAATAATTATAAAGTTTATTATTATTATTATTGTAATGATATTTATGAATAGGCTATTCAATGTCTTTTTTTTTTTTAAATTAAAAAAAAATTATATTTATTAGGATTATACAGAGATTAAAAGTTTATTTAAATAACTTTTTCATATTCATTTTCATTAGTACAATTCTGCTTTTAATTTTTTTTATTTTTTTTTTTATTTCTATTTTATTTTTCATATGTCAACATAATATATAAATGTATATCATAACAATATATACATATCAATATTTATAAATTAATTCTATTTTATTTTTTTTAAAAAAAAAACAATTCATTGAAAAAATAAAAATAGTAAAAAAAAAACTTTTCTTTCTATTAGTAATGAATTATCCCCTCTTTATATCTATATATTAATAAAATAAAGTAGTAAAGTAGTCATCTTTAATCCCTACTTCTTGTTCTATTAATGAATTCTCTGGTACACTTTTTTGGTATCAAAAAATAAAATAGTTTGACATATTTTGCTTTTATTAATAAACATTAAACTTTTAATATTCAAATAAAAATGATATTATAATAAATATATATTAAAAAAAAAGAACAAAATCTATTTATTTTTACTATATTAGTTTCGTTATCTATATTTATATTTATCTATCCCCCATTATTTTCAGAGATTAAATATATATATATTTTACTAACGCTAATCCCTTGATTCATTAAAAGCATTCCAAAAAAAAGATTATATAATGATAAAAGAAAAATAAAGTCTATTATTACTTATCATTTTATCAAATTATAATCAAATTTTAGATCTGGAGAGTTGTTAAAATCAAAATTAGATTATTCTCTACAGGAATTAAAAAATAATAAATACTTGATGGATCAATTACCTAATTCATAATTTAACATCTATACATAAATGTATATAATTTATTGTATTGTGTTGGAAAGGCTTATAATACTTTTTTTAATTATTCCTAGTTTGTATATTACATAAAATATAAAATTAAATTATTATTATTATTATTATTATTATTATTAATATTATTATTATTATTTATTATTATTATTATTATTATTATTATTATTATTATTATTATTATTCTAATTATTATTATTATTATTATTATTATTATTATTATTATTATTATTATTAATATTTTATTATTATTATTATTATTAATATTTTATTATTATTATTATTATTATTATTAATATTTTATTATTATTATTATTATTATTATTATTATTATTATTAATATTTTATTATTTTTTTTTTTTGTAATTAAAAAATACTTTTTTTTTTTTTAATAATCATCGCAGAAAAAAAAAACACCCTAAAATTAGTTTGTTTATATATAATATAGTTTTTAAAATATGAAAATATAATATCACCTATCTATTAAAACAAAATATTAATTAAAAAATTAGAGTAATTCAATTATTTATATAATAAAAGCAATGAATAATACTATGTAATACAATTAAAAAAGTAAGCCAATAAATATTTATAATATATAAATATTTACTATATTTCTTTACAAAAATTTTGATATTTTAAAGTAAATTTTTTTTTTTTTTCGATTCATCTTTTACGTTTCATTAATATTACTTTTATTTTTCATTATTGTAATGATTTTTTTTTTTTTGATATATACATTGATGTTAATACAAATTTTATTTGAAATACCACCACCAGAATGTATTATTATCAACATTAAAAAAAAATTTATAATTAATATTATCCTTAAAGTTATTATATTAAAAATTATTCTAAAAGCTAAAAGATATGGAATAAATATAAATGAAAAGGTTTAGGATAAATTTTTTCTTTTTTTTTTAGTGATAAACCCTTTTATTTACTGGATTTAATAATGAATTTGTATTTCATACATACTATGAAATTTCATTAATTTATATTTTATTAAAAAAAAAAAAAGAATGGTGATGATGGTGTAACATGTACCATTTTTAAAATGATTAAAAAATTGACAGTTGATACATTTTTTTATTAAAAATATTTAAATATTTAAATATTTAATTCCATTACTGTATTGATTGTTTTATAATGTATATATTTAAATTTTGAGCATTTTTTTTTTAATAAAATGTAGGACTAACCTATCATTATATGTACTACTATTACGAGCCTTAAGGAATGTTCATTTAATAATTGAATATTTTACTTAATCCTTTAACTTTTATGCAGAAAATAAAAGTTACACTAACTAAATGGAATTAAAGTCTAATGAAACGCAGAAATCTATATTATAATTATAATACTTGTGTTCTTGGATATTCACCCAAAAAAAAAAAAAATTTTTTCAATAAGTTGTTTCATCTTCAGGGTATAAAAATAACATTCTAGGTGTACTATTGATACAACTTTTTGGGAATACTATTGATTAAGATCTACCTTACTTTATAACCAGAAAAAAAAGTATACTAGATTTTTTGCTCCTATGTACATTTTAATAAAAAAACAAGATTGATAAAATAAATTCAATACTTTCTAGGAAAGATCTTATCTAAATTAATATATATTAAATTCATCATCTTTTTTTTTTTTTTTTTTTTTTTTTATGGTTAAATACATTCTTTATAAGCATAAAAATGTTAAATATGTTCTTTTTTTTTTTTTTAAAAAAATGATATTTAATGAGAATAATGATGATATATATTATTTATTAAATAAATAATCAACGTAAAAAATATTTTAAAAAAATATGATTTTATCAAACATATTCGTCATCTAAATAAAATGAATTAAGACTAGCTAATTCTAGCTTAAACTACAGTAACAGTTTAAACTACAAAAATTCATTTATTAGCATGTATTGATGTTATTACTTTTATTTTGTGATATTTAACAAAATAATAATAATAATAACAAACTTTTATATTTTAATTATAACAATATGTTAAATCTATTGTCAATAAAATTAAATTTTATAGGATAATAGGAAATGATTATGTTGGTATTTTTAGTAGTTCATTTCAATTAGGGAATCAGTTACAACCGTTTGTATTATGTGACTTTTTATTATTTAATTGATTGTTGTAACAACATTAATGAATTAAATGAATAATATACCACATAATAAAATGGAATATATAGTAGGATTGAATTCTATTTCAAGGCATAAGATTATGATGATATATTAAAAGAATGAGAGTAATAAATAATATGAAATATATAGAATGTTGTGAACAATGGATTTTTTTTTATTTTTTTTTATTTTATTCATTAATAATGGCAAAAGTGCCATGGAATCAATAAAAAAAATTAATAAAATCTAGTTTCAATAAATATTTTAGAAAATAAAATATTGATAAAACTATTAAATAATAAATAAAAAAAAAACGATTAATAATAAATGCAATGCAAATATCATAAAATACCTATCTTATAAAAATTTTATATAAAAGTTTTTATTTATCACTCTACAGATATGCCATTACTAATAAAAATTAAAAAGATTATTTAAAATATATGTTAATTATATGAAATCATACCAATAGACCTACTATAATATCATTATTCATCCATCTACCATTTCCTTTACAATAACATGCTACCTCTAATATATAAAAAAAAAACATATTATATATAAAATATGTAGTAATGGTGGTTTACTAATGTAGTTAATTTAGCGAACCTTTTTCTTCCAACTATAATAAGACCAAATTAGTTTACGGTAGTATTTTTAAGATTAAAAAATACTATTGAGAATTTCAATAAAAGAAAGAAAAAAAAAATGCTTTATTCTTAATGTCAAATTTAATTTTAATGAAATAATATATAGTCTTTAACAGATGCTTTTTCTTAATACCTAGTATTTATCATTATTTTATATAAACTCTCTTTTATTATATATATATTTTTTTTTTACTAAAAATATCAAGTTTCATTATTTAAATATTTATAAATATATATAAAAAATTTAAAGTTTTAAAATTTTTATATTCTATGCAAAACATTTTTTTTTACAATACAATTTTTTTTTTTGTTTTATTTTCATTATTTTAAACTAGTTAGGTATTATATAATTTCAGTAAAATTTAGAAATCCACCTAAAAAGTAATCTAAACTAACTTTTTTTTTTTTAAATAAATGAACAAATTCATTTTTATTTTATAATTTATTTTTTTTAATTATATTACACTATTATTCTATTATCTATACACGAAAATAAAAAACTTTTTTTTTTTTTTATTATTTTTATATTCACAATACATTTTAATTTTAATTGAAAAGTAATTAAAAAGTAATTAGATAATTAACATATAAATATACAGAAAAGTTTTTTTTTTTTATTCAATTTCATTTGTAAAAAAAAAAAAAAAAAAAAAAAAAAAATACAAATTAAATGTTTTTATATATATCATTATTTTAAAGTTATAATAAGCTTTGATGCTTATATTTATTGATCTATATATTTTTTTTTTCAAATTCCACATAAATATAAAAAGTAATTGAATTACTTTATTTTTAAAAATATAATTATTTAATGTAATGCACAAAATAATAATAATAATAATAATAATAATAATAAAAGAATATTTCTTTTTTTTTTTATTATTCTTTTAGATTTTTGTGTATAATATTCATAGTAAAAATATATTTTTAAAAAGTGTCATTTATTATATTCCATTAAACTTTTGACTAAAAGAATTATAGTATTATTTATATATATAAAGTTTAAATATCCAGTTTTTTTTTTTTAATGATAATTAGTTTTTTTAATTCCATTTTCAAAATCTTATTATTAAATATATAATATTAATGATATTATTATTATTCTTTAAAATCTTAAACTTTATTATTTTAAATACTATTCAAATTTGTATAGTATTTAAAAAAAAATTACTTAAAAATCTTATTAATAATAAAACTTTATATTACGGAAACTTTATACATTATCCAATAAAGAAAAAATCGACTACAAAATAATAATTAGAATAATAATAATAATGATAATATTTAATAATAATATTTAATGATAATAATTACTCAATCCATTTATATAAATGCCTTTTTTTTATTTTTCATTGAATTTTAAGTTTAATCATTATTATCTTTTATTTTCATCCTTATTTTAGAAAAGTTATATATATTTATATATATACTTTAAAAGTTTTTTTTTTTTTTTTAACTATTGATTAAAATTTTATATATATAATTAAATCCTTTTAAGAATTAAATAATAAAATATATAATAATAATAATAATAATATAACAATAATAATAATAATAATAAAACATAAAATACTTATTTTTAAAAATTCAAAAAATCTCTATAATGATTGTTATAATGAAATTTAGTCCATCAATTTGAATAGATTTCAATAATAATAATATCAATAATAATAAAATATGCTAAAACAAATAAAAGATGAAGCAGCTCACTGTTTTTAAAAATTATAATTATAAACAACCATTTTTCAATATTCATAATTAAAGAAAAAAAAATTATTATTAAAAAAAAAAAATAAATAACTTTGATAATAGATTTGTTCTTCATTTTTTATTTCTTGTAAATAACTAAACATATAACAATCAGTCATAAGTTGTATTATTTGTAAATAAATATTTCAAGCATTTAAATAAATATAAAAAAATTTTAAAAAAAAAAATAAAAAGAAAAAAGAAAAAAAACTCTACCGAGGAAAAATTAATTATAATAAAATAAAAAAAAAAAAAAATACCGAAATATATATAATATATATATTATTTTAGCATGGATACTAATGATGATAGTATAAATAATATAAATAAAGATGATGAAAATATATCAAATATACTAGAACAAGTAAAGATATAAAAATATATTTATATATAATCTATTATACATTTAAATAAACATTAAATTATCGAATTTTTACTTTTTATAATATATATATATTTATTTTTTTTCCTTACTCTTATCCCGAATAAATATTTATATTTTATATATACTCTTATTGTAATACATATAAATCTTTTATATATAAATAAATATATTTAAATTTCAATATATACATTTATTATGGAATCATAGAATGAAGATAATTCAAAAATAAAAATAAATATATCTAATTGTAATAATGATGGTAATAGTACTGATCATCAAGAGGATAAAATATTGTTGAAACAACAATCAAATAATAGAGAACATAGTAACACTTTATTTAATAATAATAAAAATGGTGGTAGTTCAAGTAATATGGATGAAACTTCAATAGAAAGAGATTTTTCAAATAGTCCAAAATGTTCAGTACTTATCGAACATAATATATTTTCAAATACAAGTAGTAAAAGTAATGTAAAGTCTAGTAATGATCATATACCACAATCTATTTTATCATGTAGTATTGTAAATAATGGCCATTACCCAGTAATGTATGATAGTCCATTAATAGAACAATTTGAACAAAATAATTCTCAAAATAATTCTCTATTAATACTTCAAAAAGCAAATGAAAATACTAATAGTGAACAATCCATTTGTTGTTCCAATAATAGTAATAATGATAGTATATTAATAAATCAAAGTATCCAAACCCTACCAATGAACAATTTTAATTCAAAACAAAAATCAAGTAAATATCTAAATATTTTTTAATTTTTTAATATATGTTTTATTATTATTAATATGTTTTGGTATTTCTCATATTAAAATTTCTAATATACTTTTATATCTAAACATTAATTTTTTAATTTTTATATTATAATCCTCCAAAATCAATAAAAATAATTATATATTTTTTATATAAATTCATCTTTTTTTTTTTTTTTATATAAAAAAAGATACAGGAGAAATAGCTCAACAATCTAATATAGAAACAGATTTAAATAAAAAAAGAGAATCTAAAAAGGATGTAATAACACAATTAAAACAAACCAATCCTGAAAATTTAAGATCAGATCCAACTATTAATAACTATAATCATCAACGTAAAAAAAAAAATTCAATATTGGATCGAATTATGTCTATTTCCCATCTTAAGGAACTCAATGGTAATTAATTATTTATTTTATTTTTCTAATAAATAAATATATAAATTTTTGTTTTTTAATAGTATTAAATATAATAAAAAATGTAATGTATCATCTAACTCAATTAAAAAAATATATTTTCCAACTTTAATAGGTCATAATTTAAAGACAAATAGCAATAATATAATGTCTATGTCTCCAATAATGCAAGAAGTGGATTCAACTCCAAATATTCATATGAACAATCAACGAAAGCAAAAATCATATAGTACAAATTATAAAGATTTAGGATGCTCAAAAAATAATAGATTATCAACATCAAAATATATTTATGATGAAGAAAAGTATAGATGTAGCTATTCTTTAAATAAAGAAAATAGTTATTATAGTAATTTTGAAAATCCAGGAATAGAATTACTTGATGCTACAAGTCAAACCTTTACTCAAGTAAAAAGTAATAATAATAATAGTAATGTTAATAATAATAATACCAATAACAACGATGGTTCCAATAATACTACTACTACTACTAATAATAATGATAATAATGGAGGAGGTGAAGATGATCATCGGTTTAGATTTGATGCAGCATTTGCAGAAAAATTGAAAAAAGCAAAATTATTATTGAAAAAAACCCCTCAACCTCAAACAAAATCAACCATCCTTACCACAAAAGAGTATATAGACGAATTAAAAGATAATGATGGAGATGATCTAAATATTGAACTATTCGAAAATGTAAGAAATAATAATGATGATGAGAATTTCGACTATAGTGATTCATTTATTAATAGTAGTAAAAAGAAAAAACGTATCAGTTCATCCTTGGATCAATATTTATCAAGAAATGGAAGTTATCAGAAATCAATTTATAGTAACAAGAAACTTGTTTCGGATTATAGTATTAGTACTTATCAAAAGGAAAAAAGTAAGGATAGAAGCTTTTATCATGGAAAATTCTTTAGTACAAGTAGTCACCATATTGAAAATATTTCAAGTAGTAGTAACACAGATATGTCCACAACAAATACTAGTTCATATTCTACAACAAATACTAGTTCAAGTAGTTACAGTGGAAGTGAACAAAATATATTCCAAAATGGTAAAAATGTCTCAAGACGAATTCATGGATCGTTAAATAAAAGTGTCAGTAGTATTAGTTCTTCCAGCAGTAATAGTAGTAATGCGAGTGAAAAAGATGGACATTTAAGAAAAATACTTAAATATTCCAAACATTCTATTAATAAAAGAAAAAATAAAAATAGGTACTCCAATATGATCACGAAAAGTTTGGATAAATTTGTTAAGGAAAAAAGTCAACAATCCATCAATTTTTCAAAAATTGATAATAATAAAGTGAAAATATCCAATAGTAGATCATTTTCAGAATTATTAAATATATCAACATTTAAAAAGAAAAGAGAAAATAAATCTTCGTCGAAAAGAGAGAGTATGATGGTAGAAAGTAATTCCAACCTAAAAAAATCTATTATTTTTTACGAATTAGGTCATCGAAATAAAAGTGAAGAAAATCAATCCCGTAATGATGATTGTAGTAGTTTACAGAGTAAATCTAATAATAAATTAATGGAAAGTAGTGATGAACATTTATCCAATTATAAAGTAGTTCATTCTTCCTTTATCACCACCTCACCAAATAAAGATGACGGTGAGCTACCATTTTTAACTGTTAAATCAAGCTACTTATCGGGAATATCCATCGATTCCGAAAATAAAAGTAACAGTACAGAAAAATTAAAAAGTTCACTCAATTATGAATCGGTGAAAAAGAAAAAACATAAAAGTCACAAGGCACATCAACATGATAATAAAACTAAGTTTGTTAATATACAAGATAATGAAGCTCTTCTTAAAAGCGGTCTTCAATACAATGATGAAGGTCAACTTACATCAAGTTTTGGAATGCCTTTACGTCGTCAAACGGTAGCAGCACTTACCGCATTTTTACATACACCATTGAAACCAAATAGTATAGAAATAGATAATGAATCGGCACAAAAATTAAACATTTTATCCGCTTCCAATCTTATCAAGGAAAAGTCAATGAAGGTGATCAACGAAGAAAATACTAATATATGTAAAACAAATGTTATCAGTGAAAATGACGAACTATTTCAATCCATTAAGGCTACCAAAATTTTAAATGATGAAGAAACAATATACCCTACTGAACCTAGAATACCAATCTCTATTTCAATGGCTGGTATTACAAATATAAAATCAGATGAATATAAAGACATTCGGTATTCCTCTCTTGATAGAAACATAAGAAGAACATCTCTGGGAAATGTAAAAGAGGAAAAGGATAAAAAACCACATCATCATCATCATAAACACAAAAATGATAAAAAGAGAAAGAGAAGAAAGAGAAGAGGTGATCAATTTGTACCCTTATCTATGATAGAAAAAAGTAATATTAAAGATAAGATTAATATGCAAATTAATCCATTAGTTAATATTAAAAATGTAGCCTGTTTTGGTAGAATTAATGCTAATAATGTTAGTTTTACATCACCAAAAATGGATATATTGTATTATAAACTCATTAATAAAAGGTATAATGAATCCAGAAAAATTTGGTCTCTTTTAAACATTTTTATCATCTTGGTCAATAGTTTATTAATTTTCACTTCATCAGACTATTCCCTCAATAAAACATTAAATATCATACTTATTTTATCAACTGTAATTGGTGGTATATGTACTCTACTATTAGAAATGGTCTATCAGCCAAAAAAATATAAATATAATGTTAAAGATTATATATATTTAAGTGGTCAGATATTTTTAGTCTTATGTTCGTTTTTTCCAGTCTTTTCCAATGCTCTCGATCCATTTTACGGTATTATTCTATTTTCCATTGGAGATACAACATTTAGAAATTTTAAATATTTAAAATTTAGTGTTATTTCATTGTTATTAATATTTATTATAAGAACCCTTGCTCAAGGATCTACCATATTTTCAACATTTATGCTAACCATTTTACCTTTAGCCATAACAATTATGACAATACATACTTCTAAAAAAAGGGAACTATCGTTTAAAAGAAATTTCCTTGATTTTAAGGTAAAAAAAAAAAAAAAAAAAAAAAAAGAAAAAAAAATTTTTTCTTTATGTTTACAAATTATAATATATAAAAATACTAATAAAAATTTTTTCTAAATATATATGTACTTGTAAAAAAAAAAAAAAAAAAAAAGATTGTTCAATTAGAAAAGAATAATTTAAGATTAAGAAATTTACATCAAAACAAATTATTATTATTAAGTTTACCAGAAACTATTGTACAAAGATTACAATCAGGAATGGATGATTTTAACTCTCTATCTTGTCGTGTAGAAGATGCAAGTGTTTTATTTATTGGTAAATATTTAGTATAATAAAATAAATACATGAAATATACATAAAAGTGTATATAATATTTATAATATTATAATATTATACTAATACACTATTATTTTTATTTTATATTAATTCCTAAATGAATAATTTTCTAAAAAATATTGAAAAATAGATTGTAAAGGTCTATTAAATATTTTATCAGCAGCTCCTCCTGATATTTTACCATCCGTCTTAACTATTTTAAATGAATATTTTGTTTGTTTAGATGTTCTAATTGAAAGTAAACCCCCACAAAAATTTTCTTATATTATATTATTTATTTTTTCTTCATCATGAAATCTATTTATTTATTTTTTTTAAAACATATTATTTTATTTTAAAATGAAATTAGATTATAGTTCAAATGAATGTTTAACGAAAATTAAAACCATTGGTACAAAGTATTTATTAGCAGGAAATGTTTTAAAACATTCAGATAATCATTTAGATGATATGGCTACTATTGCATTACATATTTTAACAACTTTTAATCCAGATAATTTTTTTCAAGATGTTGACTATAGAGTAGAAAAAACAAAACTTGAACTTAAAATGGGTATTGCTGTTGGACCTCTTGTTACGGGTATTTGTGGTAGTAAAAAGTTTTTATGGGATATATGGTACATAGATTTTAAATAAAATAATAATAATATAATAATAATAATAATACTTCTTTTAAATCAATTCTAATCCTATATATTATTATTAATATATTTTAACTTAAAATATAAAAAAAAATAATTTAAATATTATATATAATTAAAAAAAATTAGGGGTGATACATGTAATATGGCTAGTAGAATGCAAACAACATTAATTGGATCTGGTATCCAAGTAACAGAAGCTGTTTATGAAAGATTAAAAGATAAATTTGTTTTTTCCGATAAAATGAGTACAATTATTAAAGGTAAAGGAAAAACACCAACGTATTTACTTTTAGATGTCAAAAATGAAAATGCTCCAAATGGTAAAAGAAGAAGTCTTATCAAAAATATGGTTGAAAACAATATTCAACAAGAAAGTTCAAAATCTTCTATATCCAGTAATTTCAACAAATTTTTCATTGAAAATACAAATAAATGCATGGCCGATGATATAATTATAGCAAATAATATTTCCAAAATGAACGTAAATGATGATGATAATAATGTTCATGGATTAACCTACGAAATTTTAAATGATAGTGACTTTGAAGATGACAATAACTCATTGAGTAATTCATCGATAAACATTTTTGGTTTAGAGATGGGTAATAGATCCCTATCCTGTCAAAATAAAAATGATAATTCCATTCAAAATCATATTAACAACGAAATTGCATTAAATATTAATCAACGTATTCAAAATGTTTTAACAAACTATGATCAAATTCAAAATCTTAAAAACATCACCAATAATTCAGTAACGTCCATACACGAAAACAATCCTAGAATTACTAGTTTCTTAGAGGAAGATAGTAATAGTGATAGTGAAGTTGAAGGAGATATTGTGATAGATGAAGAAAAACCTTCACTTATAAAAGGTATTCTTAATCGTACCAAATCTTATCAATTTTCTAAAAGAGCGCCTAGCACAAGAGCAAAACGAAATGGAGAGTATGAAGGAGAGTTGGTATCTTCCGTCAGTCATAAAAACTTTACCAGTTATAATATGAAAAGTAATGAATCTAAAAATAGGTCTTACACTTCAGAGGATCTCATCTCAAACTATACTGACGATCGGAATTATAGTGTTGACTGTATTTCAGAATATGATATGGTGTCAAATAAATTAACCAAAACGGATAAGAAAAAGAGGAAAATGTTTAAATCTTTTCATTCCTTTAAACAAAAATCGGAGAATAATTTATCACGTAAAGGAGTTATAGTCAATGCTGATAATGGTAATGTTTCATTAAATACATTAAATACTTATAAAAGTAACAAAAATAGCAATAAAAGTTGTTGTATTTCCGTTTCTGGAATTGGTAATTACGACGATGGAAATAAGAATTTCAGTAATATCAATATACTTCCTTCTAACCTGTCATTGAGTAATTATAGAAGTCAAATGGTATTGGACGGAGACGCCGATAGCAAGTGTTATTCCTCAATAGATATAAAAAACACTACAAAATCAAATAATAAATTAGCAGAATCTTCTGATAAGAAAGAAAATACTTCGTATGACAGTGGAAACTTAGCCTCACCTATTTTTTTCAGTAAATTTGGTGATGCTAGCAATGATACTTCGGGTAATACCAAAGGCATTGTTAGTCCTAATCATAATGCTGCAGAAAGTTTTGATCAAATGAGTTTTCGTGATAATAACACTAAACTTGATTCAATGAAAGACAGTAGCAACTCCATGTCCTCTTCAGCAGACGATACATCCCCTAGAAAAATATCAAGATTTTCTAAAACCACAAATCACACGGCCTCAATGATCATTAAAAAGAGAATTAGTTTTATGTCTGATTCTACTTCCGTAAAAGATAAATTAACTTCTTCTGATACAGACAAAATTAATGAATTAAAGAGTTTCGATACCACAAACAGTATAACCAACAAAAACAATTCTCATAGAACCAGTATTACCAAGTTGAATGAAAATACCATTCCAATACCTATTAATGAGAATGACAATGAGAGCGAAATTGAAACTATTCACAACAAAAAGGATAATAGTATCGATAACGCCAAAATAATAGATAATATGAGTATTAATAACGATAATGGATCCATTATGCGAACAGCTGTAATTGACAATAATGAATATTCACCATACATTCCAAGTAATACCGATACTACTACAAATCAAGATATCTTAAAACTAAAAAATAATAATAATAATGACTATATCATTAATATATCACCAAATACGTTCCCGCCACCAATTAAAAAATCAACAAGTAAATCATTAATAATCAAAAGTAAACATATCTCGCCAAACTTTGGTAAATCAACCCGAATTTCCAACAAAAAATCAATATACAATACCAATACACAAAAAGATCAAGAAATTACTGGAATTATTGATACCATTTCAAAAGAATTGGAAAAGATAGAGGATGAGGAATACTACCATACAATTGCTAAAACAACGATGTGTAGATTTACTCATATTTTTAAGGAACCTTCTCTTGAAAAGGTATATCAGAATGCCATAAAAAAACAGTTTTCACCTTTATCTTTGATGAAAAAAATAATTACCTATCCTATCTTTATATTTTTTACTCTCTTCCCTGTCTGTTTTAATTTCTATGATTTTAATTATGATCATAGTATACATTTCAATTTTATTAACGGAGAAAAAGAAATCATCAAAAGCAATTTTTCGGCATTAGATAATATTATTAAAAAGCCTTTATTCATCATACTAGTTTCACTTTTCCTATTTTCATCACTATTATTAATAATTGACGCCTTCTTTTTCACATATAATTCAAAAATTAATAATACATTAAGAGTTTTAAATATTGTTTGGATCTATGGAATATCTGTCTATCTTATTTTTTACAGATTCCATATTGAATCGTATTTTATATTTATTGTTTTACTAGTAAATATATTTTATAAACTACCGTTTATTATTCATTCTATCTTAGCTATATCCTATATTGTAATAATATGTATATGTACATTCATTAAAAATGATATGAGAGTTTTCATAAAATTAATTATGATTGCCATACCATTTTCCATTTTATTAATATTCTTCCTTTCTGGAAAAGAAATGCAAAACAGAGTAAAGGTAAATATTTTATAATATTATTTATATTTATTTCCATATAAAAAAGTAATTTGAATAACGACAACAGCAACAACAATAATAATAGGATTGATAATAATACTAATAATAATAATAATAATAGTAGTAGTGGTAGTAGTAGTGGTAGTAGTAGTAGTGGTAGTAGTAGTAGTAGTAGTGGTAGTAGTAGTAGTGGTAGTAGTAGTAGTAGTAGTAGTGGTAGTAGTAGTAGTGGTAGTGGTAATGATAGTAGTAGTGGTAGTGATAGTGATAGTGGTAAATCGAATAGTATCAAGGATAATAATTATTAATTTATATTAATTTTTTTTTGATAATATATATAGTTTGTTTTAAGAAAAACAGTTATTCATCAACATAACACAGCCAAAAATGAAGATAAAAAATCTCTTCAACTTTTATATAACTGTTTACCGGAATTTGTTGTTCATGAATTATGTAAGGAAAATCTTAGTAGTTGGCGGGCCAGAAGATTTGATGGGGTAACCATTTTTTGTATGGATGTTGTTAACTTTACAAAACTTAGTTCCAATCTTTCACCTCAAGATGTCATTGCTCTTTTAAACGAAATATTTTCTGAATTTGATAATTTATGTACCAATGGAATAGAAAAATACCAAACCATAGGAGATGCCTATCAAGCAGGTGCTGGATGTCCATATCCATGTAGTGATCATGCCATTAAAATGATAAATTTTTCAAAAGAAGTATTAAAAGTAACAAAGAAATTCAATGAACAACACGATATTGATATTATTATGTCAAAGAATAATAACCTAGCACCAAATATTAATTTAATGAAAAAAGATATATCTGAGCCGTATAATATTAGAGCTAGTCTTAATACCCATGATCATCATACATTTGGTTCCTACGAAAGTTATTCAAACGTCAATAATAGTAATAATAGTAATATTAGTAATGTTCATCCACATAAAAAAGGAAGCTTCCTACTTTTCAATGAAAATATTCTCAAACACAAAATGCATGGAGTTGACAATATTAATACCAACCTAAGAGGAAGTCAAAGTTTTTCCCATCCAAATTCACCTTTTGTACCATTTTCACCATTTGAATCCAAAGCATTTACCAATTTCAATAATCATAATTTAGATACCAATAAAATTAAAAATGTCAATTCAAATTCTAACATTATTAAATTATTCCCACATATTGATATTCGTATTGGTGTTTACAGTGGATACGTCTTTGCTGGGGTTATTGGAGGTCAAAAGCGTTTTAAATTTGAAGTTTTTGGGGATGCCATTGATAAAGCTACCTTACTAGAAAGTCATGGCGTAGTTAATCGAATTCATGTTTCACAATCTGTTTATGAACAGACTTGTATGGATGTTAAGTATGAATTATTAGAAAAGACTATTAAAGAAATTGGATTTAATGGATATTTAGTTGTCGATGAAGATAATAACTAAATATTATAAATAACTAAACATCATACATTATAATATTATTATAATTTAACTAGCATAATAAATATTAATAAGTAACTAACGATGATGATGATACTAATAATAATTAATAATTATAATAATATAATAATAGTAATAATTATAGTAATATACATATAATTTATTTTTTTAAATATTATCTATATTTTTCAATTTGTATACATGCATATATCTATATAATTCAATTATGTTTTTTTTTATGAATTTTTAAAATAATAAAAATAAAAAAATATAATGATATTTAAAATATTTAATTTTCTTCTATTGATGCCGAAATAATCAAATATATTGTTTTTAATATTATTTAATTTTTTTTTTTTATGTTAAAATGAATTTTTTACTTTATAAACGAACTGATTAATTGATTTCGTTTAAACTGCATATAAAATATAGTTAATAATAGAAATCGCTATTATAAAGTATTTGAAAGAAAATTGTATAAACCATCATTAAATAGAGTTAAGTTAAAAAGGATGGGATTATATAAATTTTAATATTAAAAGTATTCATCACAAAATAAATTATGTTATCCATTAAATAATAATAAAATAACAGCCTTAACAACATTAATATATTATTAATATTAATACTAACACTAATAATAATAAATGCTTTTTTTTATTTAAATTTATAATAAAAGTTGTTAAAAAAACTAACATCAGGTATTAAGTTGGGATTTCAATCTTGAATAGTAGAATAG
This sequence comes from Piromyces finnis, assembly GCA_002104945.1. Lineage (NCBI taxonomy): Eukaryota > Fungi > Neocallimastigomycota > Neocallimastigomycetes > Neocallimastigales > Neocallimastigaceae > Piromyces > Piromyces finnis. Next base: position 168,837 of record MCFH01000036.1, read on the forward strand.
AGTTGTAAAGTATAAAAATGTTATAAATAGTCATGTATTTTTTTTTATTTTATTTTTTTTATAATTAACATATTATAATCTAATCCTATGAAATTGTTTAACGAAATGTTTTTTTATGTATTAAAATACATAAATAGTTTCTTTTTTTTTTTAATATATTATCTATTTATTTGTATTAAATGTCAAAAACTTTTTTTTTTTTAACCTACTTTTTTTAATTTAATTAAATTAAAGTTTGTGTGACATTGCGGTAAGTGCAAATTATAAAACAAAAGAATAATATATTGAAAATATACTATAATTTAATAACAAATGATTTTCAATTTATATTACATTTTGACCGCAAAATAGATAAAAAAGGCAGTAATTTAAAATCTTTAAATTTTTTTAGATTATCTAAACTTTAATTAATAATCTTTTATTATGTAAACATTTTATTTTGACATATTCTGTATATTTTTTCAAAAAAAAAACATAAATCTATAAATTCATAATATGAATATGAATCACATGACCCATGTACATTATATTTTAAAAGATAAAAATATTAAAGAAATACTAATAATAAAATAAAAAAGGTATATATATGGTTATTTCCTTTTAATTAATATGACAATGTTTTGTGTTTTATTATCACTATTCTTTCATAATAATTATATTTCATAATAATAAAGGTAAATTTGATTTGCAAACTATCATTAGGATCTGTTAATTTTTCATAAAAATTATAGCTTGTAATTATGTAACATGCTTGACCTTTTCATTTTAAATTTATGTATTTATTATTATTATTATTATTATTATTATTTTGAATCTATCCAATTTATATTATTCATCAATATCAACGTGTTGATGACGATGCTCGAAAAGATGATATTATTGTCATCTTTTTTAATTATTAATATATAGATAAATATTATCAAATTACTGACATGATAATGATACTATATAATAATTATAATACTATAATAATTATTAATTATAATGCTTATTTATTATTAATAGTATGATTATTAATTTTGGCATTATTAATAATAATATTATTATATATTATTATATATCTTATTATATAATATTTCTATTATTATTTCATATGTTATTAATTATTATTTATGTTTTTTATAATGCTTTTTCTATATTTAAAAAATAATTATATTAATTTAAATTTAAAGGAATTTGGCGAATAAAATTAATTTAAATAAATTAAAAAAAGCATTTTAATATATTAAAATACCTATAATTAAATTAATAGTAAATGAAATAAATTAAATTTGAAAATAAGCTATTTTAATACAAAAATATATATTACACAATCAATTATAATATATTATATTGTATCCATTATATATTAGTCATTTTTTAGTTATTATTTAATATAAAATAAAGTTTGTTGTTGTATTAACTATAAAAAAATATTTATAAATATATTCTAATATATATAGATTATATATATTCAATTGAAATTAATCTATTTAAATCGTTTATCAACATTTAAATAGATTGAATAAATTAAAGTAAATTGGATTATTAATAAAAATTAATATAACTTATATTAATCTAATACTTTATAATTTTCTACCGTCCTACCTTCCAATTATTAAATTAGAATTTAATAATAATAATAATAATAAATTCTTTTTATTTTACTTTAACATTTTATATAAAATCTTTTTTATTTAAATAATTATAATTTATATTGAGCAAGATTAAAGAAGAAGTAAAAAGGAAATCTGAATAAAAATTCAACAAATCAAACATAAAAAAAGTATTTAATATTCAATAATACAAAAATCTATTCTTAAAGAATAGAAAATGTTGTATATTTGTAATTTAATTGCTAAATAGCAGACTATTAATAGATTTTGATAATCATTTATCATAATAAATTATTTTATAAAAAAATAGAATTATTTAATAAATATATAAAGTAATTTAAAGTATATAAAGAAAAGAAGGAAAATACAACAATTATTTGTAATTTTTTATTGTATTTATTGTATTTTAAAATTTAAGTTACTTTTATAAATTATTAAGAGAATTTAATTATTTTGGTAAGTTTTTTTTGACATTGACATATTCAAATATATATATATATTCTGAGATAAATGAAAAAATTTAAAATAAAAAAAAAAAAAGTAGCATAAATAATAAATATTATTTTATATTTTGTTCAATATACATATTTAAATAGTATATAAAATTTTCATTTGAAAATGGATATAAAACTCTTTTATATATGTGTATTAGTTATTGCTTATTTAATTCAATCATGTTGCTCACAAAAGCAACAACAACCCTATATAGAAATTATTGAAGCTAATCTCAATGGAAAAAGTATTGAAGAAGGTAAATTAACACAATTTCTTTGGTTATCATAGAATAATAATAATGGATTCTAATCATAAAATCCTAAAAACAATAAATTTAATTTTATATTATAATAAATTTTATAAATTATTAAAGAATTATAATATAAAAAATAATAGTAAATTAAATTTTATAAATATAAATATATTTTTATTTTTATTTAATATATAAATAATAAAATAGTGGTTAATAACGCAATCGATGATATTGCTAAAAATATATTCAATAAGGATGCTAAATCTTTAAGCACAAATCCAAATCCAACCACAACAGTAGTAAAGGAAACACTTGATAATAAAGATGATGATGAAGAAATAAAAGCAGCAGAAGAAATTGTTGCAAAACCAACTACAGTAAATTCTCCAATTCCAACTACAGCAGCACCTTCTGTAAAAACAACTACACAAGTCATTACCAGAACCACAACAGTTGTAATCTCACAACCAAAAACAGTTCAAAATTCTCAAACATCTACAACAAGAGTTATAACACAAGCCCCAACTACAGTACCTCAAGTAAATGTAAATACTTCTAGTTCAAAGTCAATACAAAGTTCAAGTAAAAATTTAAATACTAATTCAAAGATTGTTACCACCACTACAAATAATCAATCATCAGGATCAAGCAACACAAATTATAGCAGTAGTAACTCAAATATTAGTGCTAGTAGTACAAATACTAGCAGTAATGCTTCAGCAGGAACATCTAATAATGCTGTTGTAAGTAATGCTATTGTATCAAATCCTATTCCAGATAATAGTGATAACAACAATATTCAAATACAAGCAGCAGAACCTGAAGCACAATCACTATCCTCTCCAGATAGCAATTTATCAACTAGTCCAGATAATAATTCATCCGTTGGTCCAATTGTAAACAATTCTGATAATAAATTAGCAGGAGGTTTAGACGGACAAAATAACACCAATAAGGAAGCAGGAAAAAAGAGTGGAATACTTTCATTAGTTGTTAAAATTAGTCTTGGTATTGCTGCTGGTGGTATTTGTATTGCTGGATTAATTGTTGGTAAAAATAAATTAAGCCAAAAATCTGATAAAGATGTATTACCAAATAATAACTTTAGTTTTGAAAACTTACCAAGTAATACTTTTGGAAGTAATGCTGTTATGAATTTACAACAAGTAGATCCAACTTTTGTAGACCCAAACGATAATTACACACAAAAACTTCAACCAAATAACTATCTCAATAATCCAAACCTTCCAACAGACAATATTCCAAATGGTGATTTTATTAACACAGACAGTATAGAACCACTTCCAAATCTTGTTAATAA
>MCFH01000036.1:177500-195000 GCA_002104945.1 Piromyces finnis
TACTATACCCCATCCTTTCTATATAATATAAATGTTTAATAGAATATATTAATATGAATTCTTTTTTTTTTTCATTATTTATTAGTATGGTTTTATCATTATATATTATTAAATAGAGAAAAGGTAATAAAATTCGATATTGAAAATATTACAGATATGAGAATCAAAAATAAACATGAAATAATAGATAGTATAAATTCAAAAAGTATCCATAAGGACGAATATAATCCACTTGAATAACCTGAATAAATTATTATTATTTTAAAAAATTTATTATTATAAAATAATAAAAAAATTATGTATATATATATATATATTTTAAGGTATTAGTCAATATTTTGTTTTTTTGTATAGATAATTTTAAAAATGATAAATAGTTAGAGAAAAAGAAAGTCATACCAGTTGTGCAATAACTGACAAATTCATTATATTTTACTTTTTAAATTTTTTTATCATTTTCAATTATTATAAAAAAAAAAATAAGTTCAAAGTATTTTTTTTTTACATAGATATATATTTTTTATATTTTCTTGATACATACCAACAGTTACAATTGTCTAATATTCACATCGTCAAATTTTAATATGATAATTTTATTTTATAAAACAATATTATATATAAATAAAAATTAATATGATAATTTTTAAAAAATAAGAGATACAAATAGGATAATCATTATATGAATAATAATGAGTTCGTTATCAAAATTGGTTTATTCTTTTGGTATTTAATATATTCTTACTTTTATACATAAAACATAGGTGGTTAAGGTGTGTAAATGTAAATTCGAAGATATTTTATAGAATCTAAAAAGATTTAATGTCCATATGGCCAAAAAAAATAAATAGAATAATGATATTAAAAAATATAAGGCAGTAACTCCATCACAATTTTTTATATCCGCTTCAGAGAATAATTCGAATGTTGAAACAATAAACATATTATTTGTTTAATTTTATTTTTCCTTTCCTTTTTTTTTTATAAACTCTGTTGTTATTACAAATTAAACCTTTTTTTTCTCTTTTTTATGTCAATACAAAAAGATATTTCTTTCTTTATTTTTCTTTCTATAATTATAATTTAAATATATTTGTATATTATATAGGTGTATGTTTAACAATCAAATATATTGTTGGTAAAAAACAATATTTTTTTTAATTTTTTCCAATTTCTTTAAATGGAATACATAATAATGGTCTTAATAATTTATTTAAAAAAAAAAATAATTATAATACTATAAATCTATAAATTTTCAATTATTTTTATTATGATGAATATAGTTTGGTACTGTCTCAAGTACTTTAACTTTTTTTTTTTTTTTTAAATAAAAAAGTAGTCTTTTATACTAAACTTTAAATAGGAAATTTAATTAAAATTTAATATAAATTTGTTTATAATTTTTTTATTAAAATATTTTTTAAAATATTTTTTTTTAAAAAATTCTTTAAAATTTTTTTATTATTTATTTTATAATGGAAACTATAGTTTTGGTGGGAATTAAAATAACAAAAAGTATTGAGACATTAAAAAAATGTCAAAAATAATCTTTTTTACCACCATTACTTTTTTATTATCAGATTTCTTTTTTTTAAAATAAAGAAAAAAAAAATTCAATCCTTAAATAAACTTTAAATTTTATTTTATTCTTTTATTCTTTTAAAAACATAATAAAATTATTTTTAAAAGTTTAAAAAATATTTATATTTTATTTATAAATGGTTTATTAATATTTTTTTAAGATATAGGTAAATTTAATTAAAGAAATGTCATTCTATAATTCTGTAAACTTTTTTATATTTTTTAAAGAGTAGTCGTAGAGATTAAAGTTTTTTTTTTTTTTTTTTTTTTTTTTTTTTTTTTTTTTTTTTTTTTTTTTGTAAAATAATATTAATATATAAAAATTTTTAATAATAATAATACTAATAAAACTTATATTTTATTATTATTTTTTTAGCCTTTGTACATGATATATTATTATATAGTTATCATCTATAATTATATAATATATAATGGTTTTTTTACTTATTAAAAGAATTTAAACATTTTACTATGTATTGAGTATTAATATGAAGAGGAGGATTCATAAGTGTATTGTATGAATCACTATTTAATGTTGGGAATAACTATAAAGAATATATATATATATAAAAGATAAAAAAAAAGAGTTAAAATATTAGATTTACAATAATATATATTAATATATAAATATGATTCTTATAAAAACAATTTTTTATTACAAAAAAAAAACAATTAAATAAAATGAAATATTTTACCTTGACTAATAAATCAGTCATTTTTGATGGTGATGCATAATGAATTGCGAATAATATACATACAATATCGATTAAAGAAAAAATATCAGATGATGATGATGTATTATCAATATTATTATCAATATTTGAAGCAATATATAAAATTATTGGATCTAATTGACAGCACATTACAAATGGTAAATCATCTGGCATTAAATGACTTTTTTCATGAGAGATCTTGTATAAAAAAAAAATATTATATATATTATATATAATGAATATATGTTAATATTTAATATTTTTTTATTCTAATTTAATAATAATTTTAATAAATAATGGGATTAGAATTACCTCTTTTGACTTTTTATATTCTTTACATTGATTAATGAAGGTCTCGTTAAATTGTTTAAATTCTTTTTTCAATTTTTCATATTTTTCTTTTTTAGCTAAATATACCGGATCAGATTCAATAATTTTATCAATATCAATACTGTTTGTTGAGGAAGTATTTTTTATATCATTATTTATTGAATTTTCTGATTTATTTTTGTTTTCATTAATATCGCCATTAAAAGAATTTTGATTTTCAATTCCTTCTTCATTATTTGTTCCATCATTCATTGAAATAGGCATGGAGAGTTCCTTTTCATTCCTTTTTTTATACTTATCTTTCATTATCTTTAAATCCTTTTTATAATCAAATAATACCATTTTTAAACAACACCATTTATATATGTATTGTTCCATATTAGTAATTGGTATAACAAATGGTTGAAGCAAACAATAAATACATAATTTATTTTCGTTTATTAATGATTGATTATCAATTCGTATATATTTATCGACAATATATATATGTTCATAATAATCTAATTAAATAATTATTGAGGATAATTTTTTATTGTTAATTGGAATTTACTTAATAAAATGTTTTTTTATTTATAATATTTTTAAAAAATAAAAAAAAAAAAAAGAAAAAAGAGAAAAAAAAAGGTGTATTAATAAAATATATATATTTACTATTATTTTTTGCGAGTTTTAAATTCTTTGATTTAACCAATTTATTATATTCCTCAAGATTATTTATTGTATCTTCCCATTTTTGATTTAAAAAAGAATTTACAACCTTTTTGTTAAAATATGGTCCTAAAAATCTAATATATTTCTCGGGATCACATGTAAATAATGGTTTGGTATTGGTATGTTGAATGGATAAAGTTGTATTAAATAAATATGTAAAAATAATACTATTTCTATTGTTTATATATATATATATAAGAGAGGTATTTTTAATATATTACTAAATTACAAATAAAATATATATATAAAAATTTTAACTTATTTGTTTATATACATACGGGAAATGTTCTCTGATGGATTGACAAACTTTAAGTGCCCTTTTACATTTATTAAAGTATACATAGATAACAAATATTAATAATACTGAAATAGGAGCTTTATGCTCATTTAATTGTATTATTTCTCCTAAACAATTGATTCCTTTATCCATATTTGGTGTTAAATTTATGGTTTGTAATTCATTTTTATTAAGCTAATCATATTAATTTATGAATAAAATATATATATATATTTATATTTACTATATATTTTTATTTTTTATATTTTTTTATGTATATACAATTTAAATTTACCAAAAAAGAAAAAATATGGGTAAATCCAATACCAAATACAACACTATATTTTATGGATGATAATATTGATTGTTCTTTTTCTGTTGTACCTATTCTATTCATATAATTTTCATTTTGGAATATATTATACAATTTCCATGCTTTTCTTATACGACTTTTTTTTATATAATAAAAAATTAAAAAAATTGTTTTAATATTAACTTTTTTTTATTAATATAAAAATTTAATAATTCATTATATAAGTTAAAAATAAAAAACTTACATGACACCTCTAATTTCTTTTCCAATAACAGTTTCAATAAATCCTCTAATTAAAACAACTTCAGCATAAAATATTTCACAATTCTTAAAAAATAAATATTCATAATAGGATTCATCTTTAGAATTTAACGAAACATTTGCATTTTCTTCATCATTTTCATAATCTGCTAAATTGGTAAAACTTGTGATGTTTGAAAATATGGATGATAATGAAGTATTTTCTGATACTGGCATTGAATCACTATTCTGTAAATTATATAATGAAGACATAGAATAACTTTTGCTATACAGTTTTTGTGACTATTTTTGTATATATTCGGAAATAAAAAAAAAAAAATGGGGGGAGATGCGTTATAAAATAATCCAAATTAATATTATTTATTCACCATTACATTCTATACATATCTATATTTATTTAATATAAATTAAAATTTACCTTTTTTGTTAGTACATCCATTACACTTTTCTCTGTTGTTTTTAATAATTTTAAGAAATAACTAAAATCAATAATACCATTCAATACAAATTTTATCAAATAGATCTTATAAAATAAACATAAAAAAAGTATAGGAATATAACAGGATGAAGTATATATTTATTTAAACTATTAATAAAAATTGAATTCAATCATAATATTTATATATATTTATGTACTTCAATTAATGCCATTAAAAGGTATGGTTTTTCCTTATAATTTTCATCACTTCTTATTTGTTCTTCGGCTTCTTCTATACCATTTCCCCATATTAAATTTTTTAGATCAGCTAGTATAATTATTATTATTCAAAAAAAAAAAAAAAAAAAAAAGAGTTCTGTTTTAATTATAAAAATAAAAAACTTTTTATAAAATGTTTTAATTTTATACAATATATAAATGGATAAATGGATAATAATAGTAAATTACCATCATAATATTGTTCTATTTCATTAATAATACACTGAATTCTTTCATTTTCTAAGAATTAAAATTGTTAAATTCATACATCAGTATAGCAAAAGAAATTAAAAATATAAAAAAGTTGTTATGCTATTAATATTTTGAATACCTTCAATTTTTTTATCATTATCATTATTCTCCTGAAGGAATATTGAATTTATGATTGTAAAAAAAATTAATATATATTAATTTAAATTAATTTTAATATTATTATTCTTTATTCTTATTTTTTTCTTCTTTTTTTTTTTTTAGTAAAATTAAAATAATTGAAATTACTTTATTGAAATTTCCAAATGTTACAATTGGTAATTGATTATTAATATATTTTTTTTTTCCTTTTTCCTTTTCCTTTTCGATATTTGAAATGTCACTTTTAGAAGAAGATTTACTTTGTTTATCTTTTGAAAAGAAATTCAATTCATTAAAGAATGGTGAAATGGGAGAAAAAGAATTTAATGATAAATGATTGGGTAGGGTATTGCATTTACCAGATGAATTGTGTTGAACATCTTCAATAAATAAATCTGAATCATTTTTCTTTCGTTTAATATCAATACTTTTTGAAACACGATGCTTACATTTAAATGGAGGTTTCTTTTTTTCATCAGAATCATTTGTTAGAGTATTTGTATTTAACTGAAATTGTTTATTACCAATATTATTAGTTTGTCCAAAAGAATAAAATTGAAAATTTGAATCGATAGTAATATGTTTGTTTGTTAAATGAGGTGAATTTTCTGATTGTAAAATACCTTTAGGATTAAAACTATTATTAATAGTAGTACTATTTTCATTTTCATTTTCTTCATTATCAATTTCAATATGTACATCTTCAGGTTGATATTCTTCCTCTTCTTCTTCTTCTTCTTCTTCTTCAATTTCTGAATTAATATTACCCCTATTCTGATTAATTCTGTTTATATTTTCATATAATAGTTGAAAGGATTGGTTTGATATTCTATACCAATAATTACTACCATATTTATAAATTGCAATTACATATATTATAAGTTCACACCAGGAAAAAATAAAAGACGAATTGATTAGTAAAATTTGATAAATACTCTTATGTATGGTAATGAAATTATTATCGATAAAGATGTATATAAAAGTAAACTAAATTTAATGTTTGTATATATTCGTTTATTTGATAATAGAGTATAGGGAATATGGAGCATCCACACATGACATATATTAATTAAAATTTTTAATAAATTTATTTGTTAATAATAATAATAAAAGAAAAATGGAAAAATGGAAAAACAAGAAAACTTAGTTATTAGAGTATATAAAAAATAGAGACTTGTTGATATTAAATAATTATTTCATAAATTATTATCAATAACAACAACAAAAAAAAAACATTTTTTAAAAAAAAAAAAAAAAAGGAAATAAATAACTTACAAGTGTTATAATAATAGGTATATGAATTTTTATTAATTCTTTTACATAACAAAAACCAAATAGTAAGGAAACTCTAATAGAACTGATAATTAAATAATCATAAAATTTAAGTGGTATTAAATAGTTATTGACAATTGTTAAGTTATTCTTAGTTTTATCGAGATAACTAAGAATATATATTATTAAATGAACTATAAAGTCTATTATACTAGTTATTATCATTAATTTAGACCATGTTCGCGGTATATATCTTAAATTTATTGTTGGAGGTGAATTTGAGTGTATTAACGGTGTTCTTTCTGTTATATCCATTTGTTTTCATTTTATTTTAATCTTTATAATATATATATTACATAAAGAAACAATACGTTTCTCTGTTCGATATTTTTCTTAAAAGTTTTTTTTTTTTTTTTTTTAATTTTTAAATGATAATAATATAATAAAAAACTATAGATTTTATATAAAAATAATAATTTATTTTATTTGCATAAAGTATATATATTATTGTTATTATTTTGATATTTCAAATTAAATAAAGCTAAAGCTATTAATTAAATAATAAAGTTTTTTTAATGTCAACAAAATATTCTATTATAAAAAACGATAAAAAAAAAAGTGAAATTTTCAAATTATTCTGTTAATAAATATTAATATTAAAAAAAGATGTATCTTTAAACCTTTTTCAAATATTTTTTTTTTTTTTTTACTATAATACAAAATATTTTTATGTTTAGTGGGAGGTAAGTATAGAATTTTTTTTTAATGTATCTTTTATAAACTTTAAAATCATAATTATGAAAAATAAAAAAAGTCTAAAACTTATATTTTAAATAAAAAAAATAATTTATTAATACCTATTTTATTTATACTTCTTTTAAGCTAAAAATACTTTAAATATTTATATAAATATGTAAATTTTATATATTTCTCATTTAATCTACAATGATATTAATAATATAGGTAAATATTAATTAATGAAAAAAAATAAAGTATGAGAAATGGTTTATAGCTGATAGAACATAAAATGGGATTTACAAAATACTTTTAATATATAAATTTTTATAACCAAAAAATAAGAATAAAAATAAAAAAAATAAAAAAAATAAAAAGGATATATGATAATATTCATTTTTAAAATAACATTCTAAATGCTATTACATACTATTAATTTATTATTTTAGATTTATTTATTTTTTTTTTTTTTTTTAGGTATATTATATGTGTGTATTTAGTGTTTTTATTTTATTTTACTTTTTTTTTTTTTTTTACAACTTCTATTTCAAATAAAAAAATTAAGATATATTATATATAAAAGAAAAAGATAATAATTTTTTTATTTTTTTTTATTATTATTTATTAAAATCAATGTAATTAATTAATAGAATGATTATAGTATTATGCAACCCCCTTTTTTCTTTGTTTTTTTGTAACTCTCAATATATTTTAATTGTTTATTATTAATTGCACCTCTTCTTCTTTCACGAATATAAGAAACGGAATCTAATGCATTCATTCCTTCTTCAATCAATGCTACTGCTACTAATACGGGGGCTCTACAAATATCATAGACCATTATTATTAATAGGTTATATATACATTAATTATTATAATCCCCCCTTTTTATCTTTCCAAATCTATAGAGTATTTTAAATATAATAAATTATTGAAAAAAAAAAAACACAAACCTTCCTAAACCTGCCACACAATGAATTGCTATACATGGTTTTTTCTCTGTACTCTCTTCATTACTATTAAATACACTTTTAACTAATTCTTTCCATTGTTTAACAATTAGTGTTGGTGGTGGATCACCTAATTTATTTTGTTGAATTTATTATAATTAAATATTTATTGGTTCATTTTCTCTTACATAATACTATTTATAAATTCAAAACTATATTATTAAAAATTACCATCACTAAAAGGCCAGTCCTTTTTTATTATTTTAAAAAAAAAATTTTTTTTCAAGAATTATTCAATAGTAAAGTCATTGATTAAAAGTATATTAGTTTAAATAACTTTTATTTAATAATTTTAATCCTAATATACAACACTACTATTTACATGAACTTTAATATTATTTGCTTCTACTTTTTCTTTAGGATAAGTGGGTTCACATACTCTAACCAAATTTGTTACTCCATTTTTTTTCATTTCCTATTTTGGATAAATTTATAATTAATTAAAAAATAAAAAAATTTAATATATTTTTAATTCAGGAAAATGTTTTCTTTTTTCTATTTTTTTTTTTAAAAAAAAAAAGGTAATTTTTATATATAAAAAAGAAATTGGAAATTTGAATTTTTTTTGAACATAGTCATTAGTCATTATTATGTTCATATTTTTTTGAAAAAAGTATTTATACTATAGAAAGGTAGGAAGAAATAAGGAAGGAAAATTAATAGATAAAAGTTGAAATAAAAAAAAAAAAAAAAAAAAAAAACTATTAACCTGTATGTATATATCAAGGTTACTATAAAAGAATATTATTTAAAAATATTGAATTCAATGTTAAAAAGAATAAAAGATTAATCATTTAATTTTTTTTTTCTTTTTTTTTATTTATTTTTAAAAAAAAAAAAAAAAAAAAAATTGCTGGTAATTGTAATAATATTTATTAAATAGTTGTTTATTATTTATCCAAAAAATATATTTTATTAATTATTAACCTTGTTGATGGTGCATCCATAATTAAAAATCTCAATGATTTATATTCAATCAAAGAAGGTGGATTTGGTAAAATAATGTTTTGATTGTACATTGTTAAATATTATAAAAAAAAATCGTCTACTATTTCAAACTTGAACTTTAATTAAATTTATTTTCTCTTTACAAAAAGAATTAAAATAAAACAAAAAAGAAAAAAACTAAATTTATTTAATTATCTTTTTTTTTTTTCTTCTTCTTCTTATTGTTGTAGTCTTTCTGTATTATTTATTTTTCAAACATTTTTTTATTATATATACTTTTTATTGTTTCATATTTGTAATAAGAATTGAAAAATCATTTAAAATGTATTCTTCTTCTTTCCAAGAAACAATAAACTGCTGAAATATATCTTTCTCCTTGAACCACCTTTTTTTTTTTTTTTTTAACAGTACTTTTTAAAAAAGAAAAAAAAAAACTTTTAAAAAGATGTTAATAATAATACAAAAAAAAAAAAGTAATATTATAAATATTTAATTATTTACTATAATATTTTAAATAATTATAATTAATACCAAACTTTAATTATAAAATAAGAATTATTATTAAAAAAGGTTTATTATTATTTTAAAATAAAAAAAAATTTTTTTGTTTTATACTTGACAGTTAATAGAAGAAAAAGGAAATAATATAATATTTTTATGGGATCTGAAAGTACTTTTAAAAGTCTTCTTTTTTATTTATTATTACAATATATATACATATATATATTTAAAAAAAATCATATTATGTTTCTATTCTTATGTCACTTTATTATTGTTTTATAAATGATTATTAAGTTTTCATTACATGTTTGGTAAAAATGATTAATTAATAAATTAATACTTTGTACATTGAAATATATATATTTAAATTAAATGGAAAATTAATAATTGAGAGAAGGGGAGTGTTTATCTAAAATATACTATAATGAATAAATGAAATGAAATGATTAAAATTTTTTCAAAAGATGAATGGATAATTAATGAATTAAATTTCTACTTTGATATAAAATCTATTATAAAAATTCATTTTCAATTAATTCTTCTATATCATTAATACGCTTTAAATTAATATATGGTTCATTAATCCAACATGAGGTATATAGCATTCCTTCCTTTCTATCGTTTATTTTTAGTAAATTGTTAAATATAGTTTTTTTAAGATTTAATTCTGTTGTATACATTTCTACAATTTCATTTAAAATTGATGCTATAATTATTTTAAAATAATTAATCAATTATTATATGATAATATAATAAAATAATTTAAATCTATTATGAAATATATATATTCTTTTTTTTTTTAACTTACAACAATCCGATAATGTAAATGAAACAAAAATTGGTATTTTATCTAAATATTCAGCTCCTAAATTTGAAACAGCTTCCTCTATAACTTGTTCTAATTGTTGTTGAATGATAATCATCTTATTATGTTGATATGCCTATAGTTAATATAAAAAAAAAAAAGTAAAAGAAATTGAAATTTTTATTAAGAAATTTCATTTTAAAAATTACTGTTTAATTTGATAAAAAAAAAAATAAATAAATTGATAGATACAATTTTGGATAAAAAAGAATTTAATTTTTCTTGTAATGAAGGTAATTGAGAAGTGATTTTATCTTGATATTTTGTATTTAAAGAATTAAAATCTTTCAATGTATGACTCCAACTTTGTGGTTGTTTCACATACCTATAAGAAAATAATTTAAAGGGTTCATTTTATTTTTTATCAAGTAATTATGATGAAATAAAAGGGAGAAATTAAAAGATGAATATATACGAATACATAGAAAAAAAAAAAGATTTTGAAATTTAAATTAGTATGAGATTACATAAATTTTAATTATCCATCTACTAAATTTATATATAGATATAAAAAAAAAAGAGATAGAGAGGATATATACAAAAGTTGAAGTACTGTATTAACAATATTACTAGCATGTTTTAAAGAATCCGTATTTAAGGAATCCCAACGTTTTTGACAAGTTTTTAAATCATTAAATAATGTTTTAATTGCTCTCTGTGAACTTCGTTTCATCTCTTTAAATTTTTTTTCTTTGTTATAAATGATAATGGAATATCAACCTAATTGATAAATAATATAAAAATACTATTTACAAATTGGATTTACGTTTATTTGTTTAGTTAAAACTTTTAAATGAAACTCTGAAATGGTGCGTGGTCCCTTCACAAAAAAATATTTTAATTATTGAATTTTTGAACTTTAATAAATAGAATTTGATGTGGTGAATTTATTATTTATTATTTATTATTATTAAAAAAAATTATTAATAAATGATCCATTTTTCAATTAAGGGAATAAATTTATTTTTTTTTTTTTTTTTGGTATAAATAAAAAAAAAAACTTTTATAGTTTTCCTTTTTTTATAATAAAAAATAAAATAAAATTTGTAAAATCTTAATCTGTAATTAATTAAATAACAAATACTAAATAAAATAAAAGAAAAAAAATAAACTATTATTGGAATTAATAGCTTTTTAAAGTATATATAACAATAAAAATATAAAAGAATTTTCATGTTTCAATAAGAAATTTGAATTTTGAAATTAATACCTTTAAATACTATACAACTCTATATAGGACTATTAATACAAATTGTTAAATTTTTGAAAATTTTATTATTAATATTAATATAATAAATTAAAAAGAAGAAGAAAAAGAAAAAGTGAGTAATTACAAGTATCCAATTAATGAAATTTAATCTATAAATTAAAATTTATCATTATATATATGTATAACATGTATATTTTAAAGGCATATTATTTTCAAAGTATATATTTCATAATGAAAAGATGTCAAGGAAAAATCTATTAAGTAAATATAATGTTAATACGCAGTTGCCGTATGATATTCCCAATGAGGAAGAATATTTAAAGACTATAAAGAAAAATATTGCATTATCCATTTTATCAAAATCATATACAGAAGAAGCATATTATTGGTTTAAAGAGTTGAATAGGTATTGTGGTTTATTAAAAAAAAAAAAAAAGCCAATATTTTATTAAAAAAAAAACATTTTATTTGTTTATCAAAATACTTTTTAAAAATATAATACTATAACAAATAATAATGTAATTTTCCAATATCAATATATATTTATATCATTTATAACATTTATTACATAAAAGATACATTGATCTTCGATATGAATTGCCGGAAAAGGATAGAGTTTATTTTGCAAAGATAACTTATGATTTATCAGTATCACCAAAATTAGAAACATCTATGGTGGAATTTTACAGTTCATTTTGCTTTAAATTAATCAAGTAATATTTAAATACAATTATCACTTTTAATACTTTTTAAGTGGAAAAAAAAATATATATATATTTTTTATGTTATTAAGAAATATACAATTTTAAT
This sequence comes from Piromyces finnis, assembly GCA_002104945.1. Lineage (NCBI taxonomy): Eukaryota > Fungi > Neocallimastigomycota > Neocallimastigomycetes > Neocallimastigales > Neocallimastigaceae > Piromyces > Piromyces finnis. The sequence continues at coordinate 190,083 of MCFH01000036.1, forward strand.
ATAAATATATATAGAAAAAAGAAATATTTCAAAAAGGAAAAATTGGAATTACCTTGGAGACCTTTATACAACTTAATAAAAAAAATAATTAAAATGAATGAAAAGCAAAGAATACTACTAAGTGAAGGGTATTTTTTTTTTTTTTTTTCTATTATTATAAGTGGAAAAAATAAGAAATAAAAAAAAAAGCATAAAATAAAAATGTAATGAAATGTAATGAAATGTAAAATGAAATTTCTAATTTCAATTTATTTCTCTATATTATTATATACAGTGCAAAAATAAATTCATTATTAAGACTTCTAGCTTATTCAAGAAGGTTAATATTTAAAACATATAATTAAGATTATATTAAATAAATATATATATATATATTAATTTAATAAATTTTTTCTATATTTAATATTATTTTGAACTATATTTACAATAAAACAAAATGAAATGAAATATAAAAAAAAAATAGATATTTTACAAGTGATTGTACTGAAGAAATTATCAAAGAATTTTTAAATAATTTTAATCCACATACATATTTCCATACTATATTGTGTCAAATGATATTTGAATTATTTATAGATACCTCAAAACCACCACCAAAACCAGATTATATTCCAGAGGATGCACCACCATTTTATTGGGTTAAGCCAATTTTTGCTTTATGGACTCAAATGAAATTAGTAGAACAATACGAATTAAATTTTATTAATTTAATATCACGTTTAGCTAGTGATCAAGTGAGTACACCATGGAATGTTCAGTGGACAGAAGAACAAATTTCATTTATCTTTTCAATTGGATTAAATATGATGGAATTACCAGTAGGTACTAATTATGCTAGTAATGACAGAGGTAGTCTTCATTACATTGAATATAGACATAGTACATTTTTAAAATATAAAAAAAATAAAAAGGTTAGTCTATCACATAATGTGTATATCCAAAATACCAATAATTTTTTTCAAAATCAAAATTATAAATATACATAGATAGATATATCAATATAATAATATAATATAAAAAATTATTTTTTTTTTCCTTAATCCTATGATGTATAGGATAAATTTAAAACATTGGCCAGATTTATTATTTATACCATTTGGCCAGATTCTGGAGATGATGTTCCAGTAGAAAAAAGAGCTCAAAAATTAAATGTCCTTAAAAAATTAAAGGATATGATTCAGGCTGTTGAAACCTATTTCCATCCATCAAATTCTGGTAAATGGACCTATTCTATGACCTGTTTCTTACAATGGCTTTCATTTGAGTTTTTAAAGAGAATTAGAACAGGTATTTATATTACCAAATATAGTTGTTTAATAATAATTTTATTTCTACAATTAATAATGTTTTAACCTCCACATCTTTAATTTTAATCTACCTTGTTAAACAATACTTTACAAAATTTATTTATTCTTTTTATTATTATTATTATTATTATTATTATTATTATTATTATTATTATTATTATTATTATTATTATTATTATTATTATTATTATTATTATTATTATTATTATTAATCTTAAAAAGAAAATTCTGATGATTGTAAAACCCCAAAACATTTAAGAATTTCAGAAGAAATTAAAGATGAATTTGTCAATATTTTAAAGCCAGTTGTATTTTTATCCGTTTTTGGAAAGGAAAATAAGAGTGTAGTTGCTGCTCAAAATGCTCTCAGAAACTTATCATGTATATATTTATATTTCTATAATGGTTTTATTTAAATAAACCAATTATTCTCTTAATTAATTCATTTTATTATTGAAAAAAAAAAAGATATACGACCAGATATTATTTTCAAGGAAGCTTTAGAAAGATTCTATCCATCACTTGAATCCTTAACCGAAGTAACTATAATAATATAAATAATTTAAATAAAAAAAAGTAATATAAATGATACCAATATTTACAAATTGAATTAATAATCTTTAAAATTTTTTATGTATATTTTTTTTTTTAACAAAAAATAATTAGACTCATAGAACTTTATCTAGTATAAGTGCACTTTCATTTTTAGCAGTACCAATGTTTTCAAGAGATAATTATTCTCAAGGTGGTAAACATCTTATGTTATTATTAAATATAATTACTCCAGGAATTGATATGAATGATCCAGTAAAAGCAAGTTCAGCATTATTATTTATTAGTAATGCCTTAAAATGTATTCCATTGATAACTAGTGAAGAACCATCTTCTACCGCATCATCAAAAAACTATAATATTTCAGATTCAGGATATGAAATGTTTGAAGAAGTGTCAGAAGGAGATGATGAATTATGTAGAATTAATACATTAGAATTTACCGAATGGGTGATCAAATTTTTAGACAGAGTTCTTTCAATTGTATATATTTTTAATTCTTTTTTTTTTTTTTTTTTTCTCCAACAACATCACCAAAAAATTTTAAATAGCTCTTTTTTTTTTTTTTTTTTAAACTATAAAATTAATTTATCTTTTTATGATTTTTATAATAATTAAAGTTTGAAAATTTACCAGAAAACTTTGCTTTAAAAAGAAGTTCCACCACAGAAATCGGAATGATTCAATTATTACTTGTAAATAATATATACTTTTTTTTTTTTTTTTAAATAATAATAATTCTAAAAAGCTGCTCGTTTAATTGAAAAATAATTTATTTAATAATAATATCAAAATTTATTTTATAAACAAATATTAATTTTTTTTTTTTTTATTACCATTATTATTTTTTATATTATATATCATGATTTTAGCATACCTGCGAAGTATTATTTATTCAACTTTCTGATGAAATCCATAATATCGCTTTAAAGAAAATAGAAGATTTTGCTAGATCTCATGTTATACCTAATGCAACAAAGATATTTGGTTCATTATGTTCAGCAGCAACAGGTTGTAATCCAGATAAAGTATTATCAGTATTCTTACCAATGTGTAAAAATGCTATAGAATCTGAATTAAGACATGATGCAGGTTCAATTTCATGTTTAACAACAGAATCCTCTAATCCATTTTCATTTGCTACTTCATCCGATTCCACATTACATTGGTATCAATCCATTCTTTATCATATCATTATTCAAGCAGGAGATTGTCTTCTTAAATACAAATCATTATTAATTGATGTTTTAAAGGTTAGCATAGAAAAATGTAAATCTGGAAGAGGTTATAAATGGGCAGGAAAATTATTATCTAATTTAATTCTTTCCTTATGTAGAATTTATCCTCTTGAAGAAAGAAGTGTTAAGGAAGATGTATGGTATTCAAAAGGTAACGATAAATTGATAGAAAAAGAGAAAGATAAAAATATATACATATATATATAAATGTCCTGTTTTATTTTCATTTTACGAAATTTATTATCAAAATTATTAAAAGAAATATATTAATGGCTACGTATATCCTTTCTATAAATTTTTATAGAATATCAAAATAATCATTATAAAAGTTGGGGTGTTATTAAAGATTATGATGATTTAGATATTAAATGGCATGTTCCAAATGATGAAGAAATTAATTTTGCCATTGAATTAATTGACCTTTTTATTTTACCAGCTCAAAAGAATATAAAAGAATTATTAAATAGTGAACTTTCCAAACACGAAAATGTTGTATTATTTAATAAAAATCTTAATATTATTAACAACTGTTTAAAAGGAATGTCAAAATTGTATATTGAAAAAGAAGATCATAAAGAGTAAGTATGATAATGCATTATACACATCCTATATATATTTTATATCAATAAGAAGATGGATGATTTCATCATTTATTCCTTATAATTAATACATACATAAATATATTGTTGTTGTTGTAATCATTTCTAATGTATAATTTCTATTATAATTCCAAAAATACCTATTATGATATATATATTCTATTTATAATAATCTATTTAAATAATTTAATTTCTATACGAATTTAAATAATTCCTAAAAAAACAAACCTATAAATATGTCTATTGATAGTGATAATTTAATATCAACAATACCAAAACTATTACCATGTGGTTTCCCACTTATTGATAAAAATGATCCAAGAACAATACATATCAAACAAATTAACGAAGATATTGGAAAATTACTTCATGAAACTTCTGTATATTTATTAACCGAACAAAAAAATAATATAGAATGTTATAGAATTTTATTAAAGGTTATGGATACCTATATTAATGATCATGGTATTGAAAAAAGTAGATTTGAGAATCATTATAGAAGTTATAAATATTTAAAGGGATTAATAAAAACAGTAAATGATCAAAGAAAATACCCAAGATGTATTCATGGTAATTTTTTTTTTTTACTATTATATAACTATTATATAAATATCTTTAATCCATAAAATATAAACTATATATAATATATATAATTTATAATTTATAATTTATAATATATATATATAATTTATATGATTCCTTCAACCTAATAAATATAAAATATTAATATGATTAAATATATAAAAAAAAAATTGTACTCATTTTCTATTCAATAGTTCAAAAGGCTTTTATTCATCATTTAAAAAGAGTTAGATACAATTTCAATGTTTTAAAAAAACTTGATATTTATGATGATTTATTAGAGGATTTATTCCAAATGTCTATTAGTTCCTATGCTGAAACAAGAAAGTTCGTAAAATAATTAATTTTTAGAGATTATAATTAAAAAAATCACTTTATTAATAATAATAATTAAAAAAAAAAAAAAAAAAAATTTTAAAAAATAGGAGTGCTCAAACATTAGTAGGTCAACTTGTAAGAAGTTTTCCAACCTATAAAAATATTATTATTCCAAAAATTCTTGGAATTATTGAAAGTTCTCGTAACTATTTTATTTTAGTTTTTTATATCCCTTTTTAAAAATTTATATGCATATATATATATATATATTTCATTATTATTTATTATTATTAATATTATTATTATTATTATTAATATTATT